>JAXLNO010002674.1:0-104597 GCA_038087875.1 Malacoraja senta | reverse complement strand
GGGGGAAGAAGGGGGGGGAAGGGGGGGAGAGGGGGGGAGAAGGGGGGTGAAGGGGGAGGAGAATGGGGGGGAGAGGAGAAGGGAGGAGGAGAAGGGGGGGAGAGGAGAAGGGGGGGAGGAGAAGGGGGGGAGAGGAGAAGGGGGGGAGGCAAAGGGGGGAGAAGAGGGGAGAGGAGAAGGGGGAGAGAAGGGGGGGAGAAGGGGGAGAGGAGAAGGGGGAGGAGAAGGGGGGGAGAGAAGGGGGGAAGAGAAGGGGGGGAGAGATGGGGGTGGGGAGAAGGGGGTGAGAGAAGGGGGGAGAGAAGGGGGGAGATAAGGGGGGGAGAGAAGGGGGGAGAGAAGGGGGGGAGAGAAGGGGGGAAGAGAGAAGGGGGGAGAGAGACGGGGGGGTAGAAGGGGGGAGAGAAGGGGGGGAGAGAAGGGGGGTAGAAGGGGGGAGAAGGGGTGAGAGAGAAGGGGGGAATGGGGGGGAAGAGTAGGGGGAGAAGAGGGGGGGCTGGAGGGGTAAGAAGGGGGGGAAGGGGGGAGAGGGGAGGGAGAAGGGGGGAAAGAAGGGGGGTAGTAGATGGGGGGGAAGGGGGGAGGAGGGGGGGTGAAGGGAGGAGAAGGGGGGATGAAGGGGGGAAGAAAGGGGGGGAGTGGGGGAAGAGGGGTAGGGGGGAGTGGGGGGAAGTGGGGGGAGGAGTCGGGGGGAGGAGTGGGGGGTGAAGGGGGGCTGGAGTGCGGGGAAGAAGGGGGGGAGAAGGGGTGGGAAGGGGGGTTGAAGGGGGGGAGAAGGGGGGTGAAGGGGGGAGGAGAAGGGGGGAGAGGAGAAGGGGGGAGGAGAAGGGGGGAGAGAGAAGGGGGGGAGGAGAAGGGGGGAGAGGAGAAGGGGGGGAGGCAAAGGGGGGGAGAAGGGGGGAGAGGAGAAGGGGGAGAGAAGGGGGGAGAAGGGGGAGAGGAGAAGGGTGGAGGAGAAGGGGGGAGAGATGGGGGTGGGGAGAAGGGGGTGAGAGAAGGGGGGAGAGAAGGGGGGAGATAAGGGGGGGAGATAAGGGGGGAGAGAAGGGGGGAGAGAAGGGGGGAGAGAAGGGGGGAGAGAGAAGGGGGGGAGAGAGAGGGGGGGGAAGGGGGGGAGAGATGGGGGGAGAGAAGGAGGGAGAGAAGGGGGGTGAGAAGGGGGAGTAGAGAAGGGGGGGAGAAGCGGGGGAGAGAGAAGGGGTGGAGAGAGGAGGGGGGAGAGAGAAGGGGGGGAGAGAGAAGGTGGGGAGAGAAGAGGGGGGGAGAGAAGGGGGAGAGAAGGAGAGGAGGAGAAGGGGGGAAGAATGGGGGGGAAGGGGGAGAAGGGGGGAGGAGCGGGGAGGAGAAGGGGGGAGGGAGAAGAGGGAGAGAAGGGGGAGTAGAGAAGGGGGGAGAAGCAGGGGAGAGAGAAGGGGGAGAGAGCAGGGGTGAAGAGAAGGGGGGAGAGAAGAGGGGGAGAGAAGGGGGGTAGAAAAGGGGGAGGGGAGAAGGGGGGAGAAGGGGGGAGAGGGGAAGAGGTGGGGAGAGGGGGGGAGAAGGGGGAGAAGGGGGGGAGAAGGGGGGAGAGAAGGGGGGGAGAAGGGGGGAGGAGAAGGGGGGCAGCGAAGGGGGGCAGAGAAGGGGGCAGAGAAGGGGGGGAGAGAAAGGGGGGAGAGAGAAGGGGGGGAGAGAAGGGGGGAGAGAAGGGGGAGAGAGAAGGGGGGAGAGAGAAGGGGGGGAGAGAGAAGGGGGGAGAGAGAAGGGGGGAGAGAGAAGGGGGAGAGAGAAAGGGGGAGGGATAAGGGGGGGAGAGAAGGGGGGAGAGAGAAAGGGGAAGAGAAGCGGGTAAGAGAAGGGGGGAAGAGAAGGGGGGAAGAGAAGGGGGTGGAAGAGAAGGGGGGCAGAGAAGGGGGGAGGAAGAGATGGGGGGGGGGGGTAGAGGAGGGGGGAGAGAAGGGTGGGGGAGAGAAGGGGGTGGAGACGTTTTAAGTTAAGACACTTTTAAGAAGTATAATAATGTTTAGCGGGCATTTTACCTACCGGTCGGTTTTCCCTGGCCCTGAAAACTCCAATGAGCCATTCAAAATGCCCGGTCAGCGAAGGACATTGCCTACGGCTGCCCTCGACTGCTTGTAACTAAATAGAGACCCCACTCCATTGCACCATGAGTTAAAAAGAACCATGCCGACCAAATTTTACGCGCGGAACATTTTTCAACATGCTTAAAAACTTTCCGCGACCTAGCTGAGGCCATGAGTATTCGGGAACTTCCCTCGAGCATGAAGGAAAGGTCCAGTGACCTCATAGGACCATGCTGCGAGTTTGGGACGAGGGTAAACTCGTCTAAACTCGCAGATTAGGTCGCTGCAGTGGGACAGCCCCTTAAGGAGCCCTGGATGATGAGAAAAATTGTGCCTCGTGTCAGCAAAAGAAGGAGGCATGGTCCAGGTATAGGCAACTGGGAACAAGTGTATCCCTGACATATTTTAGGAGTCTAAGGAACATATAGTTAAGATAGAAATCAGGAGGATGAAAAGGGGGTTACAAATAGCTCTAGCAGTTAAAATTAAGAATTCAAAGAGATTTTATGTACATCTTTGGAAACGGGTAACTAGGAGAGAATTGGCCGCTTCAGAAACCAAAGTGGTCATCTATTGTGGAGTCACAGAAGATGGGTAAGGTCCTCATTGAGCATTTCCCCTCAGGAGTATTACCATGGAGGAAAAACTTTGAACAGTTAACGGAGATGTCTTGAGAACAGTCCCTATTACGCTTGATGAGGTACTGGACATCCTAGGGTGTATGAAGGTAGATAAATCTCCTGGGTGGATCAGATATATCCGAGGATACTGTGGGAAGCTAGATAAGAAAATGCGGGAGCCCTGGCAGAGATATATGCATAATCGTTAGAGATGGGTGAGGATCCCGGGTGACTGGAGGATGGCTAATTTTGTGCCTCCATTTAAGAAGGGCTGCAAGCAACATATACCAGTGAGCCTGTGGTAGTTAGGTTTCTGGAGAAGATTCTGAGGGATAAGGTATGTATTTGGATAAATGAGGGCATAAAAGATATCATGATTTTGTATGTAGGTGATCATTTCTTATGAATTTGATTTCGTATTTTGAAGAAGTAACTAGAAAGGTTGGTAGGCTGTAGACATTGTCCATATGTACTTCAGCAAGGCCTTTGATGAGGTTCCACATGGTAGGCTGCTCTGGAATTCAGAGAGTCCTAGCTAACTGGATACAGAGTAGGCTTTGTGGAAGACAGCAGAGGGTGGTGATGTAACGGTGACTAATGGCCTGCCTCAGGGATTGGTGCTGAGCCTATTGTTTAATGATTTGGATGAGAATGTACAAGGCATGATTAGTAAGTTTGCAGATGAAATTAATGTAGATGGTATGTAAACAGTGAAGAATGGCTATCTGTGGGAGTAAATGATTATGATAGTCTGACAGGTAGACAAAAATGCTGGAGAAATGCAACGGGTGAGGCAGCATCTACGGAGAGAAGGAAATAGGCGATGCTTCGGGTCAAGACCCTTCTTCAAACATCTTAATTTGGATATTTTTGAAATAGAAATGTAAAGCTTTTTAAGGTGGAAAATGGTTGTCAATTAAATCAGGAGTGCAGTGAATTCTGAGATAATTTGTCAACATTTTGTGAAAGTTACTGTTCCTCTATTCAAAGGGGCTGCCTGACCTGCTGAGCATTTCTGTTATCTCAGCATCTGTTTTTCTGTAAACTTAACTGGACATGTGAAACATTCGGGCTTCAGCATAAAGTTTTTGAAACTTATTTTTTTCTGCTAATGTTTGTGAAGGAGAAGGAATAGATTTTGAATTAGATAGCCCCAGAAAGATAAAGAAAAGCTTGAGTGGAGCACAAATATTAGCACAGACTGGTTGGGTTAAAAGGTTTGTTTCTCTGCTGTACGGGTAGTAATTTCATGCAAAGTTTACACAATAAGTTAGCACTCATAATGTATCATAATTTGTCTTTGCAATTAATTCAAATATAGTTATTGATGGTGTATCCATTGGTAGCTCATGATTGATATCTTTGGTGCTTTGAAAATCTTCTTCTGGAGGGCCAGAATATGTAAATCATGATCAATTTAGAATAGTTTAGTTTTGAGATACAGTGTGGAAACCGGCCCTTTGGTCCATTGAGTCCACGGCGACCAGTGATCACCCAGACACTAGTTCTATCCTACACACTAGGGACAATTTACAGATGCCAATTAACTTACAAACCTGCACGTCTTTGGAATGTGGGAGGAAACTGAAACACCTGGAGAAAACCCACACAGTCACAGGGAATACGTGCAAACACCATTGAGATAAGATGTAGCTACAATCCAGAGAAAGAATCAGGCACACCACAATTAAACAGGACTCAAAGGACAGAGAAGTCTTCTGCTTTTACTACTTCTAGATATGAAAATGCATTCTTAAAATGTTCTAAGCAGCTCAGGATGTTCTGCCTGCTTTAACCAAGGTGTGCACTTAAAATTGATTGATTAAAAGGTACAGCATGGAAACAGGCCTTGTGGCCCACCAAGTCTTCACTGACCACCATCACTTGTTCACACAAATTTTATGTTATCTCAATGTCGCATTCTCTCACTACACCTAGGGGGCAATTTACAGAGACAAATTAACTTACAAACTCACATGTCTTCGGGATGTATTAGGAAACTGGAGCACCCGGTGGAAACCAATGTGGTCACTGGAAGAACATGCAAACTCCACACAGACAGCACCCGAGGTCAGGATCAAATACGAGTGTCTGGCGTCTGAGGCAGCAACACTACCAGCTGCGCCCCTGTTCTTCTTTATAAAAGGAATTCTATTTTAGCATGGAAGATAGACACAGAATATTGGAGTAACTCAGCGGGTCATGCAGCATCTCTGGAGAAAAGGAGTAGGTGACGTTTCAGGTCGAGACCCTTCAGACTGAGCATGG
This sequence comes from Malacoraja senta, assembly GCA_038087875.1. NCBI lineage: Eukaryota > Metazoa > Chordata > Chondrichthyes > Rajiformes > Rajidae > Malacoraja > Malacoraja senta. The sequence continues at coordinate 99,649 of JAXLNO010002674.1, read as the reverse complement.
TCAGTTTATATTTAATAGTGTAATGTGTTAAAGTACACATTTTCATAGTAGCAAAGGAGTATGCAGTAATCACAAAAACACAAAATATTAACAATTGGTCAAAAGCTAACATCCCACCAAGTCAGAATCAGACACTATTTTTATGTACATGCCCGTAAATGTACATCTTAAATTTGGTAATGTGTATGCAAGGATTTTCTGTCTCCACACTCACCTGGACACATATTGTATAATACTCCCTCTGCTATCATACAAGCATAATATTGTGTTTTGTGTATAAATAAAGTAAAAAACATAGCAAAGTTCAGGTTACCAACAAAATCTTAACAGACAAGACAAGTCAGATAAAAAGACAATCTATCTGGGACAGTATAAAATGACTCCATTCTAATGAGTAAGCATTAAAATGTGGCAGAATGCCTTGTAAAAGCTATATGACCTGAATCATGTGGACAGTGAAAATTAATGTGAATTGGGGAAGCCTGAATTCATGAACTTTAAAGGCATGCGGTAAATTCCACTTGCCAATAATGTAAACTGGAATAATTAACAATTTAATGAGCAGTATGCTGTGGGTCACCTTGGCAAGGTTGTGCAAATGTTATTGCACTCATTGTGATATGAGAAAGAACGTGCTTCAGCGTAGGAGCACCGCAAGGCTGCATACGCACCCTTCTCCTCTACTCTCTCTACACCAACGACTGCACCTCCACTGACTCCTCTGTCAAGCTTCTCAAGTTTGCAGATGACACAACCCTGATTGGACTGATCCAGGATGGGGAGGAATCTGCCTACAGATAGGAAGTGTCACAGCTGGATTCCTGGTGCCATCGCAACAACCTGGAGTTCAATGATCTTAAGACAGTGGAATTGATTGTAGACTTTAGGAGAACTCCCCCTCCCCTCACCCCACTCACCATCAACAACACCACAGTCACATCTGCGGAGTCTTTTAAGTTCCTGGGAACCATCATCTCCAAGGACCTTATTTGGGGGGCTACCATCAACTCCACAGTCAAAAAGGCACAACAGAGGATGTACTTCCCACAGCAGCTGAGGAAGCACAATCTGCAGCAGGCAATGATGGTTCAATTCTATATGACCATCATAGAGCCTGTCCTCACCTTCTCCATCATGGTCTAGTTTGGCTCAGCCACTAAGCACGACATTCGGAGGCTGCAGCGAATCGTCCGATCAGCTGAGAAGCTTATTGGCTGCAACCTTCCCTCCATTGACGAACTGTACACTGCAAGGGCCAGGAAGCTAGCTGGTAAGATCATCTCTGACCCCTCTCACCCTGGCCACAAACTCTTTGAATCACTTCCCTCTGGAAGGCGACCCCGGACTGTCAAAGCTGCCACAGCCAGACATAAAAACAGCTTTTTTCCACGAGTAGTAGCTCCACTCAATAATCAAAAATCTGTAGCCTCCTTTTGCTCTGGTATTTTATTTAATTCACATGTTTAATCAATAACGTTTTATTATTAATGTATAATGTTTTATGTAACATTCTTAACTGTCCACTGTATGTCATGTTGTCACTTGCGGGTGGAGCACCAAGGCAAATTCCTTGTATGTGAATACTTGGCCAATAAACTTATTCATTCATTCATTCATTCATTCATTCATTCATTCATTCATTCAGGAATTTTCAGTAAAAATGTTCAGTAAAAATTCTACTCCAGGAAGGAACTGTAGATGCTGGCTCATAGATTAACAAAGATTGGGCTCCGAGCCTTAGGTGCAGTTATATGTCTTCCTACATCCTGAAGATAAATGGCAGATTTGCCTCTAAACATAAGATAGACACAAAATGCTGGAGTAACTCAGCAGGCATCTCTGGAGAAAAGGAATAGGTGACGTTTTGTGGTTCCGACCCAAAACATCACCTATCTTGTGCACCCTTTCCAAAGCCATCACATCCTGCCTGCATTGCAGAGCCCTGAAATGCACACAAAAGTGGCTTAAGCTAAAGTTTTATAGAGCTGCAGTATGATTTCCTGACTTAATATGCAACATCCTGACCAATGAAAGCAAGCATATCACATGTCTTCTTTATCACCTTATTTATTTGTGCTGTGATTTCAGTGAGCTATGGATGTGCACCCCAAGATCCCTCTATACATCAATTCTCTGAGGGTGTCCTGCCATTTACTGTACTCCTGGTCCATTAATCTCATTTTTTACTCTCCCCACATTATCCTCAACTCCCCACAAATTCTAACACTCACCTGCACACGATGGACAATTTCCTGTGGCCAATTAGTTTACCAAACAGCGGCAAAAATGCCAAACAGACAGCAGGTGGGGTCAGGACTGAATCTAGATCTCCAGTATTTGTGAGGCAGTAGCTCCCACTTAGCTTTTAAACTATGCTTCCCAGTTTCTGTTTGAAGACCTTGTTAAAACTCTGAAAGTGAGAACGCAAGTTTGTTTTAAGCTGCAAAGAGGTTGGGCTTGGAGAGAATTGAGAGGATAACGGAAAATTGTAGTGTCTGTGATATGAGAAATCAACAATTTTTGATAACTAGCTTTTTCTGTTTGTACAAGTACTGGTCAGTTCTCCTGTAAGATTATCTATTTGTAATATTAACTCTGTTTTTCTCTTTTCAAGATGCTCCCTGATTTATTGCGTATTCTTTTAGTTTCAGATTTTAGCAACAGCTCCAACCTGCATTTAACAAATTTTATGTCCCTCTGTTTTTCTCTTTCTGACAGCTCAATAATTATTGGAATCATCTAATATACCTCAGCTTGATATTGCAGAGATATTCTTTGTCCAATCCATGCCCCTATCCCTGTCCTCTGTCCATGAATCTTTAGGCCTACAGACTTTTTTCAATTCTGAAATAGAGTCTTTGACCTGAAATATCTATTTCTCTTTCTGTTGTTTTTTCCAGATTTGAAGCACCTGTAGTTTTTTTTCTATGTTGACCTTCCTGTGGGATAGAGCCATGTCAATATTCTGTCTGACCTTCATGCTTGTCAGGTTTATGTTGTCGATGATGCATAATCTTTATCCATGACTGTGGAATGATAAGGCAGAAGAATGACAGCAGTGACCTTATCGTTACCCACGCCATTAAGCCTTAAACCATTATGTTTCCTCACTACTGAACGCTTCTGACCAATCTAATTTTTTCAGAACATCTTGCATTAAGTTCACAATAAAAAAAATGCTGTTGTACATTGTTGACGGGCATTGTGACAGGTTTTGAGAATGCCTTGAATTATCTTTTCAATTCAAATCATGTTTATTTCCATATGCACAATGCAGTGAGGTACAGGTTCAATCACAATCTTGCTTGCAAAAGCCCCAGAAGTACACACACTCAGACCACACACTACGCATAAATTACAATCAATTGCACGTACAAGACAGTGCAAAAAATAAGACTGTGCAAAAACAAGACATCGACATCATCATCTGACCCGCTGACCCTCCAGCACTTTGTGTATATCGTCAGTATATACCAGCATCGGCAGTTCCTTTATAAGCATGAAAACACAATTGGAATTCAAATCCATGGTAGTGCATGAGATGGTCCCTGGTGTTCCACTGCTGGAGGTAGGATTAGGGTTGTGCAAGTTATTTCAAGAATCTAATGGTTGTATGAAAGTGGCCGTTCCTGAACCTACATTTTCATGAGTAATTTATGTAAACCTTTTAATGTCTCTCTATGTTTTATATTATTAGCATTGAATGTTGAATCGCTAGCGATAGTTTTGATGTGGATCTTGTTGTACAGGCTCCTAGAAACTGGACTGTTGCTGCTCAGATACATGCATTTGACAGATAATCATGCTTATTTATCTTCAATATTACTATAATGATTACTGCTGCTTGCCAGAAGCATAAAATTCATGTGATTTCTCATATCTTATATTTTCTTGCAGCATTGAAGGAGACTATACAAGCTGCCAAGTCTATGCCAGTTCCATGAGCATTCAAATCAATCCTTTTCCCCTGTTTATTTCCCAGCAACCAATTCTCTCGCACATGTCAACTTCCCCCCAAACCCACTGCACCACCACCCCCTCCCATCCCCTGCCCACCTCAGATCCTTAAAACACCCACCTCTACTTGGGGTAATTTCCAGTAGCCAATGAACCGACTAGCACATTTTGGGATGTGAATATAAACCAAAGCTCAGGGGAAACCTTTATGGTCACTTTGACACCATGCATGGAGGGGCATCGGTAGAATGATTAGACAAACCTCAATCAATAGTAATGTCAAGCCTTTTCTAAAATTTACAGTATATCTATAATCTGACTATTGACAATCTGTATGCAGCATTAATAATTGGCTAAGTAATGCCAAGCATTCAGATGGAGTATAAATATTTCCATGGCTATTTCCCAACACTTGAGAGAACACAATCTGTTGATGAAACAAACTATTATAAAATATAGACTATATATTTTTTAAAATAAACAATGTATAAGCAGAGGTGTTTGTGGAATAGGAATTGCATGTGGAGCCTAGAATTACATGGGTTCTCAAATTGCTCCCTTCCACCCACTGTGCATTTTATTTTAAACTCCAAATCTGGCTGCCTGCATTGCTGTGTTCTCAAACATCATTACCGATTCAAGCTAGATTTTGAATAGTGGTTAAAGGTTGAGCCTGTGATCTTCCTGTCTTCATGCGCCACCACGCACAGTAGGCTCATCACATGTATTTCAGAAAGATGTTAAAGGACAGCTGGGTTCTTCTACGTTGGATACAATTCCCTTAAAGCCGCATTGTACGAAATGAATTTTTATTTCCTTTGGTTGCCAGCTCACAGTTTTTTGTACATGTGTATGAATGGGTGGATGACTGCAGGCTGACCGCGGCAGAAATGTTCTCCTTGTCATTCTATTTTTGTTGTGATGCTCTTACAAACCATGAGGTTGATTTCAATTCCTCTCTAACCCATTGGATTTAATGGTGGAAGGTGACTATATAATAGTTAAGTAGTTTATTATCCTGAAAGTTTAAACCCCTATATCCCTCCACATTTGACAGAATCTGTGCACCAGACATTTTATGTATTTGTTTCAGGTTTCCAGCAGCAAGAATAAATGTGCAGATGAATGTAAAATTTTACTTCGAAGTCACGTGAGTGACTACGTGAAGAAGACCCGTCAGGGCGCATGCGCGTCATTACGTCAGACGCATTGGCGCTCACGGTAACTCCAAGGAAAGTAAAACATTTTTTGGGAGTTTTTTAGGTCCGTTTGCTGTGGTGGTCTGTTGCGATTTTTTCACAGGCACCATGAACAAAACGGGCAAGGGCAAGAGGCGAGCCGCAAAGCCAATAGAGAGCCGCGGGAATGCGGTTGGTGAAGGGCTGCCTCATACCCCTGTAACAGTCGCCAGCTGGGAATCGGGGCGACTGTGGACTTGTGTATTTAGAAAAAGAACGGAGCCAGCGTCAGTTGGGCGCTAGCCAACATGCAAGTCAGGTCCATGGAGCAAGAGTCAGTTTGGGATTCACCTCCAAGGCTGGATACCACTTTCTGAGTGGATATTCTAAATGTAGAACCTGTACACAGGTTGCTCCAACAAGACATACTCCAGGAGGAGTGATGTCAGAGCCAGGCTGCAGAAGCCAGGTCAGCAGCACCTAGTAAAGGGCTGCTTGATAGCACCCTCATTGATGAGGCGCGTGCACAGGTTCAGCAGAGTTCTCCGATACAAGCGAAGACGGCAGCTGCCAGATGTTCTATTTCTGGCAGTACGATTCGCTGCTCTGTGAGAGTTCTGACCCTGACTCTGACGGTGAGGCCGATACAAGCGAAGATGGCAGCTGCCAGATGTTCTACTCCTGGCAGTACGATTCGCTGCCCCGTCAGTCAGGAGAGCCACTGGGAGAAGAAGTGGCCTCTACGATCAACTATTTTGTCTTCCATCAGCTCCAGTAGCTTACGATGGATGAAAATGCCAAAAAAAGCACGAGACCTCAAGGAACTGCATATTGCTGAAAGTACTAGCAGTGAACCAAGATATAAGGGGTCAGATGGGCGAGGGCATGTGAGCCTAAGAAATAAAACTGCAGAGAATATTGAAGCTGCTGGGTTGAGGAAGAACTGCATTTTTGCAAGAACAATGGATGGAGGCCAGGGATAGAATGTAATAATAATAATAATACTGGATGGGATTTATATAGCGCCTTTCTAATACTCAAGGCGCTTTACATCGCATTATTCATTCACTCCTCAGTCACACTCAGTGGTGGTGAGCTACTTCTGTAGCCACAGCTGCCCTGGGGCAGACTGATGGAAGCATGGCTGCTAATCTGCGCCTATGGCCCCTCCGACCACCACCAATCACTCACACACATTCACACACATTCACACGCAGGCAAAGGTGGGTGAAGTGTCTTGCCCAAGGACACTACGACAGTATGCACTCCAAGCGGGATTCGAACCGGCTACCTTCCGGTTGCCGGCCGAACACTTAGCCCATTGCGCCATCTGTCATCCTAAGTAGCGCCCACTTTGAGATGAATTGTTTCAGGAAGTATGCCATTCAGCCCACCATCAACCCCAAGTTGCAGCAACTCTGTAAAGCCCAGCAATGTGCAGTCACTCAACTTACTCTTCAGAGAAAAACCTCACGAAACGTGGGAAAGAGTTGGATGATGAGGCAAAAACAGCAAGGTTGATCAAAACATCGATGGTCGGCAAGTCTGTGAAGAGGAGGTATCCTTTCAGACGTCATACAGAATCCTGGGCCTACACCAGGAACAAGTCAACCATTGAAGCAGGGGCGCAGTTGGCGTCCTGCAGCGGGAACACGAAAAAGTGTGGGTTTTCCTGCCAGGAGCCAGGGACCACAGGTCACTCAGGTTGACAAAGGAGGTAGGTGGACCTGGTTCTCATGGGAACATATTAAGGCAAAAACAGCCAAATATTGGAAGCTAATTACTTCAGATTCATTATTTTGAGTATTATTCAAAGGTTTCGAATTGATTTGATCCAAATAGTGATTTGCCATCCAGCATGTTCCTAGCAGAACACTCCAATTTCACAAAAAGAAGTGATGGAGGTTCCAGATGAATTTGAAAACTTGTCTATAAACAAGTAATTGAAAGGTTAGTTTATCAAAATCACCAAATTGTGTTTACATTTTCTCGACCTAAAAAGGTGAGGAGTATTTTAGATCTGACAAGTCTTTAAAATGTTGTGAAGTATAGACACTTCAAAATGGAGACTTTGAGACTGCCAAACAACTTATTTCAAAAGATGTTATATGGCACCTATAGATCTGAAAGATGTATATTACTCAGTGTCTGTTCATTTGTAAGATAAAAATATTTGAAATTTATCTGAATGAAACAATTATGGCAATTCAAAGTTCTGTCTAATGGGTTAACTTCAGTTCCTAGAATTTCACTAAATTGGTAAAACCAATTTTGGGGCTAATTAGAGTCCAAGGACAGATGTTTATGGCTTAACTGGATGATGTCCTAATTAGGACGAACAAGAGAATTAGTGAGTTATCTCTCTCAATTGTTCAATCCACTTTTTAAAGTTTTTGGTTTAATTCATCCAGAGAAATCAAGGTTAACGCCACATACAACAATTGATTATTTTAATTTCACAATTGATTCAATTGACATGGTAGTAATTTTACCCAGGGTAAAGTGTAGAGCTGATTGATGGTTGCATTAAGCTGTTGAAAAAGCAACAATCTTCAATTACGACAGGTGGCCAGCTTGCTAGGAAAATTTGTGTTATTTCCAGCAATACAATATGGGCCATTGCACTACCAGCAGCTACAGATGGCAAAAAGAAAAGGCACTAAGATGCATGGCGGCCATTTTGATAGGCCATGCAGTTAAACAACAAATGCTGCTTCTGATTTGCAGTGGTGGATTTAACATGTCTCCAGTAGTTCGAGCAAGATACTGATTGAACAGCCTTCCATGGTCTTACAGACTGATGTCAGTGCACTAGGATTGGTGCCACTGAAATGGTATCCATCTGTGGTCAGATGGAATATGGACGAGGCATTATTTTTTGCAGACATGGAGAATCAACGTTTTACAGCTGTTGGAAGGCTTATGAGCTCCAAGCTTGTTGTTAATACAACTAATCTGCATGTTCAGCTTCAAATTAACAATACTACAGCAATGGCATGTATTAATCGTTTGGGTGGAATTAAGTCAGTGTCATGTGACAAATTGGCTAATCAAATCTGGACTAGGTGTATTAACAAATATTTGGTTTCAGCTATTTATCTACCAGGTAGATTCAATATAGTAGCAGACACCAGGTTACGGGAATTTCCATGATAACAAAGAATGGATGTTGAATCTTAAGATTTTAATGATATAGTAGTCAGATTTGGGAAGCCAGATACGACTTGTTTCCATCCAGACTCAATCACCAGTTACAGAGATATGTGTTATGGGAACTACATCGGGAGACAGTAGCGATTGATGCTTTCTCACTACATTAGGGTGGTATGTTTTTATATGCATTTTCCATCATTCTGTCTCATAAACCGGTGTCTGCTTAGAATGAAGCAGGATGCTTCCTCTGGGGTACTGGTGGTACCGGACTGGTCTACGCAGCCATGGTTCCCTTTGATATTGGAATTAATGACACAGTTTCTGATAAAGGTTCCCAAAAGAAGGGATTTACTGGTGTATCCGATAATTGGAGAGTAACATCCGTTATATGCCTGTATGGATCTGTTGATTTGCAGGTTTTAAAAAGAGGATTGTCTGGGCATACTGTGGACATGCTTACAGCAGTCTGGCGGAAGAGCACTCAAAAGCAGTACATTTGCGAATCTGAGGTTGTGACTCTGTAAATGCTGCTTTCCCATTATGTAAAGAATGGGAAAAATTTCAGTGTACAAAAGAATATTGAATGTTGTACGGCACATGTCTCAAATGTCTTAGGTTTTCTCAACACTCTATTATGAGGGGTTGAGTTATAGTGCGATTTATTCAGCCAGAAGTACATTGTCCTCATTTTTTATTGATGGGGTTGGAAATACATCCTGTTGAGTCTCGTTCTTTCGTTTCCAGATTAATGAAAGGAATTTTAATTCCAGACCTTCTAAACCTAGGTATGGCAATCTGGAATATAGAGTGGTTTTAAGCTACTTCATCAATGGACTCTTGGTACGATTCTGATTTTGGCCAAATTCAGCATGAAGGTAGTCATGCTTATGGCACTTGTAACAAGCACAGAGAGTGCAGACATTACAAAAGTTACAGACACACAGGATGGAAGTAGCTCAGGATAATGTTATAGAAACAGAAACATAGAAAGTAGGTGCAGGAGTAGGCCATTCGGCCCTTCGAGCCTGCACCGCCATTCAATATGATCATAGCTGATCATCCAAATACTAGAGGGCATGGCTTTAAGGTAAGAGGGACAACATTTAAAGGAGTGGCGATGGGCTACGTTTTTTCACAGAGAGCGGTGAGTACCTGGAACGCACTGCCAGGGTTGGTGGTGGAGGCAGATATGATAGTGACGTTTAGGAGGCTTTTGGATAGGCATATAGATATGCAGGAAATGAAGGGATATGGATTATGCACAGGTGGAAAAGAGGTGGTCTCGGCACAGACTTTGTGCATCAAAGGGTCTATTCTTGTGCTGCACTGTTATATGTTCTATGTTCTATGATCAAGCCCACCACATCAATGCTGGCCAAAAACAAGATATATTCTGCCTCATCTCACTTATCAGAATGTGGCACAAGAGATGAGACGTGTAGGACGTGTTTTACATTTATGACCTACTCAAATGAAGTAGGGTCAGGTGTGACCGGATTCAAGAGTGTTTTATCAGCATATTCCATGGATCCATGTCTATGTGTTAAGACATATTTGTTGCAATACATTGAGGCTACAAAGGTCTTATGAAATATGAAAACAAGATTGTTTATCATTCACGGAAAACCATACAAGATAGTGTCAGTTTAGACTATTTCAAGATGGTTAAAACAAGTTTTGGTTGCTGCAGGTGTGAACAGTGAAGTTTTTACATTCCATTCGATTTAGCAGCAACATTGGCAGCCAGGGCGAAGGACGTCCCGTCGATCATATTCTCGCAGCCGCCGGTGATCTAATAAGTTGGTGTTTCAACACTTTTACCATCGGCCTATTGCCAATACGGGGTTGTTTGCAGATACTATATTAAGTTCTGCTTAAATTCCCCTGGGTTAAAGGGGATACTGTTAATTCTATTATTCAAATAAATGAATTACTGCATTTTTTCATGCAAATGTCATTAATGCATTATTGATTATTTCTCGTTCCGAGTCAATCAATGCAGTGAGAAGCCGGGATTTGAATCTGTGGCATGAAATCACAAAGCCTTAAAGTCTTCACATAGTCACTCACGTGACTCCGAAGTAAAATAGTAAGATTAAACGAGAACTTACCAGTTTGAAGTTTGATCTTCATTTTATGAGGAGTTACGTTGGTGATTACGTGCCCACCACGCCCAACCCTCTTTCATAAAGGTCAGCTGGAAGTTCTAAAATTTACTCGTTTTTACTATGTTACTATGTTACTTCGTTATTGGTGTTTTGTGATTTCACACCGCTGCTTTGAAGATTGACGCGCATGCGCCCTGACGGGTCTTCTTCACGTAATCACCAACGTAACTCCTCATAAAATAAAGATCAAACTTCAAACTGGTAAGTTCTCGTTTAATCTTACTATTCTTAAGGAATTGGTTAGGCTAGATACAGGAAAAATGTTCCCCGTGTTGCAGGAGTCCAAAACCAGGGGTCACAGTTTATGAATAAAGGGTAGGCCATTTAAGACTGAGATGAGGAAAATCTTTTTCACCCAGAGAGCTGTGAATCAGTGGAATTCTCTGCCACAGTAGGCAGTGGAGGCCAATTCACTGGATGTATTCAAGAGAGAGTCAAATATGGCTCTTAAGGCTAATGGAATCAAGGGATATGGGGAGAAAGCAGGAACGGGGTGCTGATTTTGGATGATCAGCCATGATCATATTGAATGATGGTGCTGGCTCGAAGGGCTGAATGGCTCACTCCTGCATCTATTTTCTGTTACTATATCTCAATGATACGAGTGAAGAACTGCTCACAACCCTACAATGTATTAAATAAAATGTTTTTATTTGTGGATGTTCCTGTCACAGGTAGCATTTAATGTCCATCCTTTAGAAAGGTTATGATGTCGCTCCATCTTCAACTGAATGCCCACAATGACATTAGTTGAAGAATTCCAGGGTCTCTGGAGCAACTAGCTGCTGAATTTCAATGGATTGGGTGGGTTGCTCATTGCCATTGAGTTTAATTCCACTGGGTCATGTTGCTTGAGAAACCATGGGTGCAATATGGCTGTTCACAAAGCTAAGGAATGATGTCTGCTGAGCAGGACCAAACTTCCATTTATTTTGTCTTTCACGAAAGTACTATTTTGGGATTCTCATTTTGTAACAGGGTGGGTTTTCCTAAATCTTTTGCATCCTTTCTCTCATTCACTTTTAATGTACTGTAAAAGACTATTCTAATTGATAAATATTTTATCAATGACAGAACTTATGAGTACTGGGCAGCAGAGACTCAACGGGCTGAATAGTCTCTTTCAGATAGATTGCTTCTGAAACTCTCTGCTAATGTTGTTGCAGCACAAAGGGAAGCTTGTCACATGACATCATTCTTAAGTGGATATGTCTCTGCTGATGGATTATAAAATAGATTGAGAGTGCTGGAGGACCCAAAGTACAAGAATGCAAGCAGTATAACTTAAGAACAGCAAGCCAGTCTGAAGAAGGGTCTCGACCCGAAACATCACCCATTCCTTCTCTCCAGAGATGCTGCCTGTCCCGCTGAGTTACTCCGGTGTTTTGTGTCTACCTTCAAACCATTCATTATTACAGACTAACAGCAAGAATGGATCAAATGATTGTTATAGTATGACGATCATACTATATTATTTTATGTAGTCCCTGTCTTATACTGTACATATTAGATATTTACTAATGGGCCTGTCCCACTTAGGCAACTTTTTAGGCGACTGCAGGAGACTATGCAGTCGCCACATGGTCGCCACATGTTCATGGGTGGTTGCCAGGGAGTCACCTTCATGGTCGTGAGGAGTTCCTGCATTCTGGGAACTTGTCGTGGCCTCATTATGGTCGCCGCAAATTTTTCAACATGTTGAAAAATTGGCGCTGACTGGAATGAAGCCGCCATGGAGAGTAGCGAGAATTCTCTTGCCGTAGGTGGGTCGCCAGGAGGTCGTAGTGGGTTTCCAGGAGGTCGAAGGTTCTCGTAGGTTCTCATAGGTTGTAGCCGGTGCTGACCGGTGAATTTCATTGGTTCATTGGGGAAAAAAACGTAAGCAGTAGTTTTCAGAACCAAGGATAACCGACTGGTAATGTTAATGTCCGCCGTGCTTCACAGCAGTGTATCTCTGGCTTCTTAAAAGTGTCTCCACTCCTTCTCCCCTCTTCTCCCTCTTTCCCCCCCTCTCCCTCCCCTCTCCCTCCCCTTTTAAAGGACTTACCACACACTGTGCTTTAGCTGTCTTCATTACAGCACCATCCTTCCTGTTCATCGAGGTATGTGTCTGTTTCACCTTGGCTTTGCACCATGTGAATTTCACTCAGACAGCGCTCCCCCCGCTTTCCCTGTCCCCGCCAGCATAACGGGCTGGTGATGGAAGCAATGTGTGTGTGTGTGTTCCACTCTGACAGTCGTCGTTCCAGTTGCCAGTATTTCAGGCGACTGCTGGCAATTTGACAGTCACCGGCAGTCGCCTGAAAAATCACCACTAGGAAGTTTAATTTAATTTAATTTTAGTGTTATTATTGTCATGCGTACTGAGGCATACTGAAAAGCTTTTGTTTGTGCACTATCCAGTCAAAGAAAAGTCTAATGGGCCGGTCCCACTAGGGCGATTTTTCAGGCGTCGCCGGCAATCGCCTGAAAAACCAGCAACTGGAATGGCGACTGTCAGAGTGGAACACACACGCTCACACACACAAACAAATCGCAAAGGCGGGGGCCAGGGCAAGCGGGGGGAGCTCTATCTGAAATTCACACGGTACAAAGCCAAGGTGATACAGACACACACCACGATGAACATAAAGGTTGGCGCTGTAATTAAGATGGGTAAAGCACAGTGTACGGTAAGTAAAAGAGGGGGGGGGAGAAGGAGTGGAGGCAACTGCTAAGAAGCCGGACAACATTTAAGAAGCCAGAGATACACGGCTGTGAGGTTCGGCGGACATTTAACATTACCGGTCGGTTATCCTTGGTTCTGAAAACTACTGCTTACGTTTTTTCCCCCCAACGAGCCAATGAAATTCAACGGTCAGCACCGGCTACAGCCTACGAGAACCTCCGAGAACCTTCAACCTCCTGGCGACCCACCTACTGCTCGAGAATTCTCGCTACTCTCCATGGTGGCTTTATTCTAGTCGGCACTAATTTTTCAACATGTTGAAAAATTCTCGGTGACCATAATGAGGCCGCGACAAGTTCCCAGAATGTGGGAACTCCTCACGACCATGAAGGCGACTCCCCGGGAACCATCCGCGAACATGTGGCGACCATGTGGCGACTGCAAATTCTCCTGCAGTCGCCTAAAGAGTCGCCTAAGTTGGACAGGCTCATAAGTAAAACTATAGACAAATAGTTTTACTCAGGATCACAACATTAAAGTAATAATTACTGCCCTCAGTCTGTCACAGATATAAAACACAGCACTTATTTAGGCAACAGAAAGTCTTGGGGAAGATGCCCAAAGGATGTGAGGAAATGCTTCAAATTCCCTTTGCAGCTTAACTTTATTATAGTTAATCCATTTAAGGCCTTTTATTCAAATCAATCCCAGTTTACTATAAAATGGCAAGATGAGTCGAGTATAATGGAGTATAATAGAAAGATTAAACGAGAATTTACCGTTTGAAGTTTGATCTTTATTTTATGAGAAGTTGAAGTGAGGGATTACGTGAAGAGCCCGCCAGCCCGCATGCACATCAATCTTCAAAGTAGCTGTATGAAATCACAGAATTGTTGCTGACCTAAGCTATAGGAAGATTAACGAGCTTAGAACTACCGAATGATCTTTGTGAGAAGTATGGTTGGGAGTGGAGGGCACGTAATCCCTCACTTCAACTTCTCATAAAATAAAGATCAATCTTCAAACGGTAAGTTCTCGTTTAATCTTTCTATTTTATATCGAAGTCACGTGAGTGACTATGTGAAGACTTCAAAGCTCTGTGGTTTCATGCAGTAACCCAATCTGTGTGTGAAACACTTAAACAGATAAACCATTAATGGTAGGAAAAAAACATGGGTTATTAACATCATGATGCTAACTTGCATACATGGCCATTGTTCTTAACCAGACCGTAGTCCCAATAGACTGTTGAGTTAGACATTAACTCATGCAACACTGTGCAGAATTCTATCTGCAAATATCCAGACATATTCAACTAAATTTTATAATTTATTAACACACACTATGTAAGCCTCTTGCTGTATGATGAAAGGGAAAATCCATTCTATTGGCTGCTAATGAGCCATCAGCAATATCTTGAAACTATTGAATAACAAAAATAAACTTTCTTTCATCTTATAGGTACTAGCAAACTCAGTGCACTTGTATACCTAATGACATCCCCGATCTCTGCTCTGGTGGGTATGCTGTCACCTTCCAATGTACGCAATCCTGCTCATTTTGCTTATGAGATCATTCCCATAACAAGCTACCCTAATGTCAGTTATGATGTAGAGACCAAGCCAGAGATTGAGTAAAGGCTGTGTTCATTATGCTGAGATCAGTTGCTGAAAGCATAATCATCTTAATATACTGCTCCTATTAGGAAAAAGTAGAAGAATATTTGCATAATAATTTACTGATATACATCGCCCACTACAATTAGTGTAGGCTATTAGAGTGGTCAAATAAAAGACACCCTGCATAACGTTAGTGAACAGCAGGTGAATAACCAATCATTTATTGTCCTACATGGTATAATAGAAAATGATAAAGCAGCACAAGCAATGTCAATTGTGCTATCATGCAAACCCTTCTCTAGGCTCAAACTGAAAGCCACACAAACCTCTGTTACTTCCGTTTAAAATTAACTCACATATGTTGTTCACAAGCTTCTCATACAATCGTGCAACGCTAGCTGCCTGAGTAGACAGGCTGCCCCAGCCGTCAATCGTGACTGAGTAAATAAGAGTTGCTTCAGCCGCCTACCATGGCGTGAATGAATAGGCAGATTGGCACTGTTAAATTTCATGTTGCCTCATTTATAATATCGCAAAAGGTATCTACCGATAACCCATAAGTTTTATCAGCCGCAATTTTTGCATATTACCTAAAACTCGATGACACAATGCCCTTTAATCTGAGTAGGGCAGCATAGGCTTTCACCACTAGCTTTGTTATCAAAACAGCAGAATCTGTGCCTCATGTGTATAGATATGGCAGAGTATGCAACTACCAGATCGATTCTCTGAATCAGTTAAATTGCAGAAACCCAATCATCCATCTTAAACTGGGTAAGTAAACCCATAATCCAATTAGACAAATACTAACCTGATTCGGCCTGCACCGTATTTCTGTAATCTTGAGAAATATCAGAAAGATACCCTTCTAGTCCTTGGCCAGACCACTCATCCTCGGATGAGCTGTCACTGATTGCACTCGGAACACCTGTTCCTCTATTGATCCTACGGACTGATTATTTTTGGGCTTTTCTACCTGCGGAAGATGCATTATCTAGTTATTCATACATTTCGCTGATAACATATAATCAGAACCTAATGACTAGAGCTGAAACCACAGTCTCCCTTTGATGTGGGAATATGAGTTCCCTGTCCACTCTTGACTAAGAGTCACCACGAATACTCAGCGTTTTCCCTCAGAATGGAAATTAGTATAATGCAAGGCTGAATCAGGAATTACCTCGCAGTCCTTTGACTGAAACCACATGTCTAAGTCGCCAGAGTGCACAACACAATCACTTCGACCCACCACCCAATCAGGAATACTGGTATTGAGAGCCTATGGATTATTACCAATACATTGTTGATTCACAATATGAACCTGCAGGTCAGATAAAAATATATTATATGCCAGACCAGCTTCCTGCTGGTAACTACCTATCCCAGAAAGGATGGTAATGATGATTCCAATGAACCAGCAACTCTACTAACTGAGGAGAAATAAACCATATGTTGAGGAAGACTTCAACTACTTCATTCTACTGAGCACTGATAACCTCAATCACAGATGATGATGCAGTGCTTCCCTGGTCACTATGACCCCTATGGCCAGCCAGTTTCATGATGGTCTACCCTGACCAGGGTGACCAAACTGTTCCTACTTGGAACTTACAGAGGTTACTATGCAAGGCACCTTGCCAATGTCTCTACATCAACCTGATCTATCCCAGAGACATTGAAACCACTAGGCAGCCCATGCTGCCAGTAAACCCAAACCTGGGTCGACAGACTGCTCCATTTCAGAGTTTACGGAGGTTAATAACGAGACATTACTTACCAGCGTCTCTGACCCCGGGTTGATTTGCTCGTTGGAGCTTCAACGAGGTTCCATTTCCAGACATTGTCTGTCATGCTTGTCATATCTGTTAGATAGCTGATGTCGCTGGCCAACTCCTCTTGTAGTGGCTTGTCCGTCCCCGAGGGAACAGCAAATTTAGCAGCTCTTCCTTATGCGATTCTCGTACATCATGCATTAAAGCATGGGATTCAGGCACATAGTCATGTTCGGGGTCATGTTCGGAGTCAGATCCATACTGATCTCTGACACTCTCTTAGAGTGGGAGAAATATTGCACCCCGAACATGCATATGCCTCGGACTGCCTGTGCATGTTACCATAACACAGAGCATATTTTGTGACACCATCTCCGATAGTCTTTCGGGTGGGAGGAATATTCCAAACCTGAAACCAGGGTAGCTACAGGCATATGACTTGAACTGCCTGTGCATGCTTCCGTAATACGGAGCATAATATTTGGCACCATCTCTATCACTTCATTCATCCGAGTGGGAGGACTGATGCAACCCTCAGCCAGGAGCTGCCTCAGGCATGAGTGCATATACTTTTAGCTCCATCTCCATCACTCTGTTCATCCGAGTGGGAGGAATATTGCAACCCTGAGCCAGGAGCTGCTTCAGGCCTATGCGCATATACTTTGGCACCATCTCCACCACTCCTTTCATCCAAGTGGGAGGAATATTGCAACCCTGAGCCAGGAGTTGCTGCCTGACATGCCTTCATAACACTGAGCATTTCTTGTGCCACCATCTGATACATCAGATGTTCTAATTGAGACAAACGCCCAATCATATCTGTCATAGATGTCCCAAAACATCCGACAAGACTTGTCCCACAGACTTGGCTTTGACTTTGCCCCGACTCAGGGTTGTCAGGCTGCTCCCTGGAGCAGCCGAACCAGGACTAGCTGTGCAGATCGGTGCTCTGTTGGTATCATCATTATACTTACCAGACAGGTTGCATCTGCTAGTGACTCCAAGTCCTTACTCCCTTCTGGAGCCCCAACGTAGTATTCCAGGGAAGGACAGGCCCCCATATGACTCGGATGAGCCGGCGTTATAATCGGAGTCACCTCTTCCCGATAGTCCACGAGACAGAGTGAGAGAAATACTGCAACTCTGCCAGGTGTTGTCATAGGCAATTACGTTCATATGATTAAAAGAAGCATATCCCCATTAAATCAGAGATTCGACTGCTTTATCGATATGCAGATAGTTGGAGTCTCTTATAAAAGAATCTCCAACAGTCCCCTCTAGTGAGCGGAAATTACCATGACGCCACAGGTGTAGCTCCCACAGGTGTCTGATAGGCACAGCTCAAAAGGCTTCCTAAGCCAGGAGCTCTGGACTGCAATGGCAAGACGAATTTCACTACACCATTGGTGTATGTGATAACAAATGTCCTTTGTAATTATCATTTAAAAAATAAACTTATTGGCATGATAAGATATATCGTTATATTGCCAAAGAATTAAACATTACTTTTGAATGCTATCGCTACGATAGTCACAAACGTGACCGAGTGGCAACCGCTATTAATGCCAACTCTATTTATAGCTGCCCAAAATAAAACATACACTATATGCTGCTGCAGCATAGCTGCCTCAGATAGCAGCAACTATGTTAAAATTGCTCGGTGCTATGGCAGATGAGCTTACCTGAGCGGTAGCTCCTGCTGCGGCTATTTTTAAAACTGCTGGAAACCTCCTGCAGCGATAGTAGACCTGGCTGCCGGCAGCCGCAATTTATGAATCCTAGCTCCTTATGGAGCCCCACGGCTGCCTCCAAATCTGGTTGCCTGCTCCCGTTTGGAGCTCTGATGCCGGCAGCTGCAATAACTTATCCCAGCTCCTATGGAGCCCCATGGCGGTCTCCAATTTTGGCCGCCTGCTCGAGAAAATAATTCTCTAGCTCCTTATGGAGCTTCCACGGTGGCCCAAACCCCGGCCGCCTCCATAGCTACTTCGGGCCAGCTATCGGATCGGCCCGTAGACGTATTGACTTACCTGCCAGAGCAGTGTTCGAACAGCTCCGGCACGCGCGCCATGCGTTAGACGTATTGACGCGCATGTGGGCTGGCGGGCTCTTCACGTAGTCACTCATGTGACTTTGATATAAAATTTATCATCATGATAGATCCTTTCACCTGAAACTGGCAAGTTTCGGCATCACCTGAAGTGCCATTCCCACTTGTTGGAGCCATTAATAATAATAATAACTTTATTTTTAGAGCACTTTAAAAACAACCACAGTTGCAACAAAGTGCTGTACATGACTAATCATGGACAAGAAATTATTACATAACAATAAAAACATTAAACGAAAGAGTAAAAACAATAAAATTAAAAACATTAAAAGCACTGAAAAACAGGAGCAAAGTCTCAAGCAGTGTCAAAAGCCAAGGAATATAAATGTGTTTTAATACTGGTTTTGAAGATGGACAGTGAGGGGGCCTGTCTGATGTGCAATGGCAGGGTGTTCCAGAGTGCCGGAGCAGCAACAGAGAAGGCTCTATCCCCTCTGAGCTTCCGCTTAGACCTCGGTACCTCCAGGAGCAGCTGATCAGCTGACCTGAGGCACCGGGCAGGAGCGTATGGGTGGAGCAGTTCAGAGAGGTAATGCGAGGCGAGCCCATTTAGAGAATTAAAAGCAAATAAAAGAATTTTAAAATGAACTCGAAAGTGCACCGGGAGCCAGTGGAGGGAGGCCAGAATTGGCGTTATGTGCTCCCTCTTTCGAGTTCCAGTTAAAAGGCGAGCAGCAGCATTTTGAACCAACTGGAGACGAGCCAGTGAAGATCGTGCAGCTCCAAAATAGAGTGCGTTACAGTAATCCAGCCTAGATGTAATAAAGGCATGGATTACTGTTTCAAAATGCTGCCACTCGAGAATGGGCTTCACCTTTGCCAGCTTCCTTAGGTGAAAGAAGCTGGACTTAACCACCGCGCCTATTTGATAATCTAATTTAAAATCACTGTCCATCCTAAAACCTAGGTTCAAAACTGTTGGCTTCACGTACCGTGCCAGTGGACCCAATCAACAAGGGGAGGTTCACGGCAGCCATTGGGGCCAAACAATATCACCTCTGTCTTCTTTTCATTAAATCCTAGAATGTTTAGGGCCATCCAGGACTTAATGTCTCAAGACATGACAGAAGTGATTTGACAGAAAAGGCGTCTTCCTTCCTCAGCGGTATATATAGTTGGCTATCATCAGCATAACAATGAAAAGAGATGCCATGCTTTCTAAGAATGGAGCCCAGAGGAAGTAAGTATAGTGAGAAAAGCAGGGGCCCTAAAATTGAGCCCTGTGGAACCCCATATGACAGAGGAGCGGAGGAGGATTCAAAACCAGCAAGGCTTACACACATGGTTCTCTCTGCCAGATAGGACCTGAACCATCCCAGGGCACTGCCACAGATGCCCACTATGTGCTGTAACCGAGATATTAAGATACCATGGTCCACTGTATCAAAGGCGGCAGATAGGTCCAGCAGGACAAGAACCACATAATTACCAGAATCATTTGCAGGAGGATGTCATTAAAAACCCTTAGCAATGCTGACTCTGTGCTATGCATAGTTTTAAACCCAGACTGGAAAACCTCCCGAATATTATGCTCGTCCAAGAAGAGTTTTAGCTGAGCATAAACAACTTTCTCCAGGACTTTAGAGATAAAAGGCAACTTGGAGATCGGTCTAAAATTGGCCAGAACAGTTTGATCCAGGCCAGGTTTCTTAAGTAGTGGTTGCACTACTGCATGTTTAAAACTTACGGGGACAACCCCAGAAAACAAGCTGCTGTTTATAATGGCAAGAACCAACTGCCCTATACTGGGGAAAACCTCTTTAAAAAGATGAGGAGGGACAGCATCACAAGGGGAACCCGATGGCTTAATATGGCTAACCACATCCTCTAAACACGACAATGTCACAGGCACAAACTTATCCAATACCACCAGGCATGGGACCGAAACAGAGGGGTCAGAGGCAGGAGCTGAAATGAGAGCCCTTATGGAAACAACCTTATTAATAAAAAAGTGCAGGAAGTCATTGCACATTTCAGACGATGCTTCCAGACAGACAGGCTGCGGGGCATTTAGAACAGAGTCAATCAATTTAAATAGCACACGTGGGTGCTATTTAAAATCAATACTTTACCCAAGTCCATACTTAATGTATTAAGTATACTTAATACTTTACCCAAGTCCATTGTATTTAGCTATGTGCACACTCCAACTTTTTATTGAGTTGAATAATTCACTACTCATGCTTCTTTAATAACTAACTGGTCCTTGGAACACACTACCTAATTGCACTGAACGTCAGCAGTTTAGAGAAGAAGGCTTGACAGCACCTTCTCAAGGGCTGTGAATAAATGGCTGCTTTGCCACTGACGCCCACATCCTGAGAGTGATTGAGCTTCATTTTGGCTAGTGATGGGAATGACTAGTTTATTCCTGTTGCTCATTGATATCTTCAGAATCCTTTTATCTCTTCCCTTGATCATTTTTCTACCATTAAATCCTAGAGAGGAGAAACACTCAAAAAACAAGCTTGACAGCTTGCAAATACGTGATAGCAATAGAAATGATGAAAGGAAATTTTCCCTTCCTTGCTTGCCAAGCTGTTGTTGCAAAATAGCAGCATTCACGTTGGTCAAATTGAAATATACACACCTAACGTGCAAAGCTCTGTGCCAGGAGCATGCAAGCCTAAGACAGTCTAAAATAAGCATAAATATTTCAGTATATAAAAGAAAATGATCCAGAAAATTGCAACCCAGCAGGAATTGGCCACACTGTATTGTTTATACACCCTATCCCAGTAAAATCGATTGCAAAATGGTCCCTATAGTGCTATCAGCTATTTTAGGATATAAATCTTGCTCAAGCCTCCAAAATCCAGTATGGATGTTAAACAAAACTGTGACATCACCAATCTTATAAAATATTCCTCCAAGCTAATACCTACATTTCTGATATTAAACAGCCTGCTATTTACATGCAGAAAAGTGTTTGTGTATTTCAAGCAAGTAATTTTATTCCACGACTGAAACAGGTATTTTACATGAACATTGTCCTATAATATCAGGCATAGGCCTCAGCATTGCTGTGAATTTTAATGTAAGAGTTACCTTTGTAATTGTCCAGCATTGGCTAGGTTGTAATAGTGGGGGATCTTAATTCTAAATATTGACTTGGACTCACAGAGTGATAATTGTGTTGTAATTAATTTATTAGCCAAGTATGTAAAACACATACAAGGAATTTAATTTGCCTTACAGTCATACCAAAAAAGCAAAAATACACACAACCACATCAAAATTAACATAAACGTCCACTACAGCGCACTGTGATGGAAGGCAATAACGTGTTATCTTCTTCCCTCCTTTCTTTTCTCCCGCAATCGGGGCAGTCGAACCATCTGCAGCTGGCGATTGAAGCTCCCGCATCGGGGCGATCGAAGCTCCCGTGATCGGGGCGGTCGAAACTCCCGCGTTTGGAGCTCCCGAAGTCAATCCCTAACCAAGGGATGTGAGCTCCATGAGGTTAAGCCCGCAGGCTCCCGCGGTTGAAGCTCTCGTCGATCCCTGATAAGGAATCGCAAGCTCCACGATGTTAAGTCTGCAGGCTCCCACGGTTGGAGCTCCCAAAGTCGATCCCCAGCAAAGTAACTGCCAGTTCCACGATGTTAGGCTGCAGTGCAGACGGAGATACAATTTAGAAAAAGTTGCATCTCCATCGATGAAGAGATTTTTAAAAAAGGTTTCCCCACCCCCCACATATTACAAAACTAAAGATACACTAAAACATACATTTAACAACAGACCAAAAATAACAAAAGAAGAAAAGGACGAGACAGACTGTTGGCGAGGCTGCCTTAAGGAGTTGGAATGGGCAGAATTTGTTCAGTGGGTTCAGGAAAAAAGGCCTTACTAAAGAAGGACAAAGCTCAATCTCCTCTTGGGGAATAAAGCAGGGGAGATGACTGAAGTACTAGTGGGGGAGCACTTTGGGACCAGTGACCATAATTCTATTAAATTAAATATCTTTATGAAAAAGATATCTCGTCTAAAAGTTAAAGTCCTAAATTAAAGGACAGTATTAGACGGGAACTTTCTATGTTTGATTGGGGAAGAATATTTGCAGGAAAAGGGAAGTCTGGTAAGTCATAGAGTCATAGAGTCATACAGTGTGGAAACAGGCCCTTCGGCCCAACTTGCCGGAACCGGGCAGCATGTCCAAGCTACACTAGTCCCACCTTCCTGCGTTTGGCCCACATCCCCCCAAACCTGTCCTATCCATGTACTTGTCTAACAGTTTCGTAAACATTGTGAAAGCAGGAAGCTTTTAAACATAAGAGAGCAAGAGTTCAGGGCCAGCATGTTTCTGAAAGAGTGAATGGCAATGCTGCCAGCCGGAGGGAATCTAGCACGACAAGAGATATTGATGCCCTGGTCTAGCAAAATGAGGCACATGTCAGGACTGGGCAGCTGGGATAAAAGTGAATCCTCCGAGATAGGAATACATTTAAGAGGTAAATCAGGGGGGCATAAAGGGGATATAAGATAGTTTGGCAGATAAGATAAAGAAGAATCCAAAGATATATAATAAAGGCAAAAGAGTAGATAGGGAAATATTAAGTTCAATGTTGTCCACGTGGACTTTAGAAAGACCTTTGACAAGATACCACAGGGTAGGCTAGTCTGGAAGGTTAGATCACTTGAGCTCCAGGTGAGCAGGCCATTTACATACAAAATTGGTTTGTAGGTAGGATGCTGATAGAGTTTGTTTTTTGGACTGGAGCTCCGTTACATATATTATACCACAGAGATCAGTGTTAGGTCCATTGTTGGTCATTAATTATATTAATGATTTAGATGTGAATGTAGTAGAATAATTAGTAAGTTTGCATGTGGAGAAAGTAAAGAAAGTTATCTAACATTACAATGAGATCTGATCTACTGACCAATGCACCAAGGAATGGCATATCGAGTTTAATTCAGATAAATATAAGATGTTACATCAAACTGGAAGGGATGCAAGAATGATTATGAGGATATTGCAGGTTTGAGTTATAAAATGCGGTTAGATAACCTGGCCTTTTTCCCCGAGAGAGTAGGAGGCCGAGAGGTGAACTTATTGAACTTTATAAAATCATTAGAGTCACAGATAAGGTGGCAGCAGAGTGGTGCAGCCTTACAGCGTCAGAAACCTGGGTTTGAACCTGATTATGGGTGCTGCCTGTATGAAGATTGTAATTCTCCCTGTGACCACGTGGGTTTTTTTTTGTTCTGATATCCACCACATTCCAAAGACATGCAAGTTTGTAGGTTAATTGGCTTCTGCAAATTGTCCTTATTGTGTAGGATAGAACTAGTGTACGGGCGGTCGTTGATCAGCATGGACTCAGTGGGCTGAAGGGCTGCTTCCACTCTGTATTTCTAAATTAGAATGCCTTTTATTGTCATTCAAACAGCTTGGATTGAACGAAATTGTATTTTCTAGTCTTAACAATTACAAAAAAAAACAAGACCCACACTTAACACACTTTACACAGACATCTATCACAGTGAATCTCCAACACCTCCTCACTGTGATGGAAGGCAAAAGTCTTATCTCTTCGCTTGTTCTTCTCCCGCGGTCCAGCAGTCCAACTGCAGCCTCGATGTGAACTGGGGCTCCCGATGTTAAAGCCCCCGACGGGCGATGGTAAGTCCTGCAGCCGTTCAGCCGCGCGGGGCAATGTTAGGCCCCGCTCCGAGTCCTTTAAACCCCGCGATTCCAGCGGGAGAAGTTGCCGCTGCGGGGGCTCCGAAAAGCGGTCTCCCACCAGCGACCTGCGAGCTCCCGATGTTCCTGTCCACCAGGCCCACGGCTGGAGTCTCCGAAGCTCCGAAGTCAGGTCGCAGCCATGCGCCACCACAGCTCTCCCCGCTCCAAAGTCAACCAGCTCCGCGATGGCGAGTCCGCAGGCTCCGCGACTGGACCCCTCAGGTTGGTTCCGGCCAGAGGCCGCCGCCGGCTCCACGATGTTAGGCCCAACGACACTGGAGACCAGACAGGGAAAAAGTCGGGTCCACGTACAGGGAAGAGACTAACGGTTTCCCCCACCCCCACCCCCCCACATATACACAGCTAAAAAATAATAAAACTTGAATCAAACATACATTTAACGAGACAAAAATAAAATAAAATACAGACGGACTGCAGTCGAGCCGCTGCCATTAGGCGCCGCCTCACGCCAGCCATAAACTAAATAAGGTGAATAATCACTATCTTTTCCTCAAGGTCAGGGAATAAAAAAGTAGAACGCATAGGTTTAATGTGAGAGGGAAAAGATTATAAAGGGACCCGATGGGAAACTTTTTCACAGAGAGGATGATACATGTATGGAACAAGTTCCCAGAGCAAGTCACTGAAGCATGTCCAATAGACAATAGACAATAGACAATAGGTGCAGGAGTAGGCCATTCGGTCCTTCGAGCCAGCATCGCCATTCAATGTGATCATGGCTGATCATCCCCAATCAGTACCCCGTTCCTGCCTTCTCCCCATATCCCCTGACTCCGCTATCTTTAAGAGCCCTATTTAGATCTCTCTTGAAAGCATCTAGAGAACCTGCCTCCACCGCCCTCTGACTCAGAGAATTCCACAGACTCACCACTCTCTGTGAGCAAAAGTGTTTCCTCGTCTCCGTTCTAAATGGCTTCCTCTTTATTCTTAAACTGTGGCCCCTGGTTCTGGACTCTCCCAACATCGGGAACATGTTTCCTGCCTCTAGCGTGTCCAAACCCTTAACAATCTTATATGTTTCAATGAGATGCCCTCTCATCCTTCTAAACTCCAGAGTGTACAAGCCCATCTGCTCCATTCTCTCAGCATATGACAGTCCCGCCATCCCAGGAATTAACCTTGTAAACCTACGCTGCACTCCCTCAATAGGAAGAATGCCCTTCCTCAAATTAGGGGACCAAAACTGCACACAATACTCCAGGTGTGGTCTCACTAGGGCACTGTAAAACTGCAGAAGGACCTCTTTGCTCCTATATTCGATTCCTCTTGTTATAGAGGCCAACATGCCATTCGCTTTCTTCACTGCCTGCTGTACCTGCATGCTTACTTTCATAGACTGATGTACAAGGACCCTCACATCCCGTTATACTTCCCTTTTTTACCAATATGACGCCTTTTAGATAGTAATCTGCCTTCCTGTTTTTGCTACCAAAGTGGATAACCTCACATTTATCCGCATTAAACTTCATCTGCCATGCATCTGCCCACTCCCTCAACCTGTCCAAGTCACCCTGCATTCTCATAGCATCCTCCTCACAGTTCACACTGCCACCCAGCTTTGTGTCATCTGCAAATTTGCTAATGTTACTTTGAATCCCTTCATCAAAATTATTGATGTAAATTGTAAATAGCTCTGGTCCCAGCACTGAGCCTTGCGGTACCCCGCAAGTCACTGCCTGCCATTCTGAAAGGGACCCGTTAATCCCTACTCTTTGT
The DNA here is from genome assembly GCA_038087875.1 of Malacoraja senta. NCBI lineage: Eukaryota > Metazoa > Chordata > Chondrichthyes > Rajiformes > Rajidae > Malacoraja > Malacoraja senta. The sequence goes on along the minus strand of JAXLNO010002674.1, from coordinate 73,598 downwards.
TTCCTGTCTGCCAACCACTTCTCTATCCATGTCAGCCCTCTACCCCCAATACCATGTGCCCTCATTTTGCCCACTAATCTCCTATGTGGGACCTTATCAAATGCTTTCTGAAAGTCCAGGTACATTACATCCACTGGCTCTCCATTGTCCATTTTCCTTGTTACATCTTCAAAAAATTCCAGAAGATTAGTCAAGCATGATTTCCCCTTCATAAAATCCATGCTGACTCAGATGGATCCTATTACTGCTATCCAAATGTTCCGCTATCTCATCTTTTATAATTGACTCCAGCATCTTCCCCACCACCGATGTCAGGCTAACTGGTCTATAATTCCCTGTTTTCTCTCTCCCGCCTTTCTTAAAAAGTGGGATAACATTAGCTACCCTCCAATCCACAGGAACTGATCCCGAGTGTAGAACATTGGAAAATTATCACCAATGCATCCACGATTTCTAGAGCCACTTCCTTAAGTACCCTGGGATGCAGACCATCAGATTTAGACTTAGACTTAGACTTAGATTCCTTTATTGTCATTCAGACCTTTCGGTCTGAACGAAATTTCGTTGCCTGCAGTCATACATATAATAAATAACAAAACACACAATAAACACAAATTAACATCCACCACAGTGAGTTCACCAGGCACCTCCTCACTGTGATGGAGGCAAAAGTCTTAAAGTCTCTGTCTCTTCCCTCTTTGTTTTCCCTCTGCGCTGAGGCGATCCAGGCTTCTGATGTTGTGGCCCCGCCGGGTGATGGTATGTCAGTCCCGCGGCTGAATCCGAGCTTTGTCCGCGACGGGCCGGTTCAAACTCCGCGGCCCGGGGTGGCCGAAGCTGCCGAAGCTGCCGCCCTCCAGTCCAGCGGACGCAGCTGTAGTTGCGGGAGACCCAGAAAAACAGGTCACCAACCTGTGACCTGCGAGCTCCCGACGATGTCGTCCACCGGGCCCGCGGCCGAGCCTCCGGACTCAGGTAGCCACCAGCGTCCTCGGTCACCACCGCCGGAACGCCACCGCAGCCCCGAAGCCGGCCAGCTCCACGCTGGTAAGTCCTGGCTCTGCCTCCGGAGCCTCGAGGTCGGTCGGTCGCAGTTGGAGTTGGAGGCCGTCAGCTCCGCCATTTTGGCCTCAGCGCAGACGGAGGCAGAGAAGGGGGATACGACAGAAAAAGTCACATTTCCCCCGAAGAAAGAGACAAAAGTCATGTTTCACTCCACCCCCACACATACACAACCCAATAAACCAAAATGTGACTAAAACAAGACAAAAGAAAACAACAAAAAATGTAAAAACAGACGGACTGCAGGCGAGCCGCAGCCGTGCAACAGCGCCGCTACTTCCGGCCCTGTTCAGGACCTGGGGATTTATCAGCCTTCAGTCCCATCTGTCTATCCAACACCATTTCCTGCCTAATGTGGATTTCCTTCAGTTCCTCCGTCATCGCAGATCCTCTGGCCACTACTATATCAGGAAGATTGTTTGTGTCCTCCTTAGTGAAGACAGATCCAAAGTACCTGTTCAACTCATCTGCCATTTCCTTGTTCACCATAATAAATTCACCATTTTCGGTCTTCAAGGGTCCAACTTTGGTCTTAACTAATTTTTTCCTCTTCACATACCTAAAGAAGCTTTTACTATCCTGCTTTATATTCTTGGCTCGCTTACCTTCGTACCTCATCTTTTCTTCCCGTATTGTCTTCTTGGTTAGCTTCTGTTGTTCTTTAAACATTACTCAATCCTCATGCTTCCCCCTCATCTTTGCTACGTTGTACTTCTTCGCTTTAATTTTTATACTGTCCCTGACGTCCCTTGTCAGCCATGGTCGTCCCCTTCTCCCCTTGGAATCGTTCTTACTCCTAGGAATAAACTGATCCTGCACCTTCTGTATTATTCCTAGAAATACCTGCCATTTTTGTTCCACTGTCATCCCTGCTAGTGTATCTTTCCAGTCAACTTTGGCCAGCTCCTCCCTCATGGCCCCTTTATTCAACTGCGATACTTTATTCAACTGCGTAAGTCCAATTACGATACTTAAAAGACACTTGACAGGTTCATAGACAGGAAAACTTTGGATGCATATGAGCCAGATGCAAGAAGACTAGCTTGGTTAGGCAACTTGGTTGACTTGGTCAGGTTGGACCAAAGTGTCTGTTTCCATGCTATATAGCTCCACGATTCCACAACTTTAAGAATAATTTTCATTTGAATTACAAAGTAAACCTATTCTAAAGCATTTTCATAACATTCATATATAATCTACTTATTTACAATCCATATAAGTTTTTTTTGTTTCATTCCGTAGCTATCCAGTTTATTATAAGCCCAAAGGCTTGGAAAGAATGGGTTTTAGTACAGTCTGTCAAAGGATTTTCGGTGAGTTGCTGCAGTGTATAATAAAAGCACTGAGTTCTTTCTTTAACCCTGCACATGAATATTCTCCCACACCTTATTCCATGTGGTGAATCAAGGGGAGTAATGAATGACTTAAATAAGTTAAGTAGAAATAGATACAAAGTCTGTCATCATTAAACAACTGCAGGAATACTGCAGAATCTCTGCATTGATTCACCACAGGGCATAAGGTATGGGCTAAAGAACACAGCAGTTTGCATAGTGCTTTCAACGTGAAAAAATGTCCCTGCATTTAAAGGAAAATAACATTTGCTACTTTGTTTAAACTTTCTCCAAACCAAACTCTTCAAAAGATTTTAGGTAAGCAGCAACATTAAACATATAGTAAAAAGGTAAGTGTTATTGAATTAATGAGGGATGAAAGACAAATTCCATTATAGTTCAATTAATGAGAACGTAGGTTGGCTCAGTGTGGAAGTATATTCAAAAAGTATTTTTCCCCTCTAAACAAGAAACCAGAGCTCCCAGCAAAAGTCTCAAGGGCCTGTCCCACTTTGCGATTTTGTCAGCAACTGCGAACGTCAGTGACTGACGCCCTAAAAACCGTCAAGTTGTATGACACTCCGCGTCACCGACACGTCAAGCACGTCACCCGCCTTCACACTACACCGAAGTATAATAATCACATTGGAAATGAACACCTGCTTCCTTGTCAGTTTGCCTGCTGCTCGTACAGATAGCGCTCTGGGTTTTTTAAGTATGAGTCGCCCTCTGCGAAGTCTCTGTTTTGACCCAGCAGTATCCTGTTTCTATCTCGCCACGCTCTGCTCCCGTTCTCCCAACCGAGTTGGATCTCTGCTACAGATATCATTCTGCTTTCAATTCCCGCCGTTCGTAAATTCCACCGCTCTCCCTCTACATTCAGTGACATTTCCCTTCCACATACCAAGGCCAATAATCTTTAAGCAATCGGCACCCAGTCCCAGTACCCGAGATGGCCGCTTCTAAGCATTCTCCTCCGGCTTCAATCTAAACAATCAAGCTTGTGTTCGTCCTTGTGGACTTTTCAGACCCCTTCGCTAGTTATTGGGGGCTCTCTTTATATTGTGATACATTGCACGTGTGTCGATCTTTGTGATTACAACAGCAATGAGGACTACCCTCGCTAGTCATTCTCACCTTGTGCAGAGTTGCGTGTGTATATCATAAGAAATAAAACAGCAAAGTTGCAGGTGTGGACCATCACCGGCCATCACCAGCAGGACAGCATACGTCAGCGTGTGAGAGGGCGCATGACATGATAAAACACCCAGATGTCGCCTGAAGATTTTGAACATTCTAAAATCCAGGGGCGACAGGGAGACACTGCACGTCACCGCTCGTCACTACATGCGTCACCCCGCGTCACGCCCCATCACGCCCCGACCACGCCACGACAACATTTTTCAGGCTGTCACCGAAAATGTCACCCTTATTGCTTCTAAAATGATGTTATTTATACGTTTATACGGCCATGCAATTAGGCAATTACGAGTCATGAAATTTAATGCAGATTTTAATATTTAACAGCTTGGTGTAATATTTTGCCTTGACATAATTATAGAATACAACTTATGGTATCTTCCTCCTTTTAGAACTGTTAAAACTGTTGGGATTATTTCACTGGTCTGACGTTTCAAGCTCTAATACGTTCTGTGGAAAGCAGGATCTTATCACAATACCACACTGTAATGTGGCCAGTCTTTGTCTCCTTCCTCCAGCCACCTGCTCCTTTGTTAATCAATTTAACTTACTGCTACCATATCTTTTCCTGCAATTAAATAGGGGCATTTCATACTTAAGTACTGAGGTGAGTATGGTCAATAGTAATAACAATGTTAATGAAAAGCTCACTCGTAAAATTAATTGGTAGCAGGTGTCTAATTGCTCAATTGAATACCTTTGGAGAAATTGTAAAAAAATAATTTGTTTAAAATTTGACCACAAATATTACTTGTACATCATGGATTTCCCTGGGCATAGAACATCAACAGGGGAAACGGAGGTGTGTTTAATGTTCTCGTGGTGAATTTCAACATGGCCAATCTGAATAAATTACTTTTTACTAGTGCAGTCTCTGTTTCTTCTGTCTGAAATCTGGCAGGGAATCTTTGAGTGGCTGCAGCAACATTCAAGACGCAAGGCTGGCAAAACACAAGATCAGGGTGGAAAGCAACATGAAAGTATTTGAGGATATATGGTGAGACAGAGCTTTCTTTTCAATGAGCTGGAGTGGGATTAGTAGGTGCCCAAAGGGAGAACTACAGAAGAGAGGTTTGCAGGCGTAAGGGGCTATGCGACTCATAACTCTGTTTGGGAGCAATGCAATTGCTCCAGACGACGAGGGCATCTTCCTTTGTGAGCTGGCCTATTTGTATGGCCTTTTGTGCTGGTCTATTTGTGGACGTGTCCTTTTCTCATCTCCCTTTTCTTTTCTATCTCGCCCTGTGTTCGGCTCCAAGATACAAACAATTAAAACCCAGATCCATGAGAGAATGAAGGTATTCACCTGATTTACTTGAGATTTACCTGAAGATGAATGGATTGCAATGCGTAAGTTCCAGGGTGAATGCTAAGGAAAGAAAGACGATGAAGTTCAGAGAAAGTAATGTTGATTGTGGTTCAGTTAAAGAGTGTGTAGCATGTAGTGACAATGTACAACAAGCAAGAGAGAGAGAGGTGATGAGAGACATGTAGAAATCTGTCAATATCGTCTGTTTCTTTAAACTGTTAAAAATTCAACCCCCTTTCTAAATTGTGCCCACAACTTGGACACAATGCTCCTTTTGCTCATCTTTCATTACTCAGGATCATTGGTGGAGAATCCCATGGTTGCATCACTAGGTCTGGAGGCCTTTGGTTACCAATCATTCATAACCTCCCCAATTTAAGTTTGTAGACTCTGCCTTTCATTATAGCTGATATCATATATCTTCTTACCTGCTGGATTGTTTGGAGATGTGACATTACGTAAGTATCTTAATTCGATCAGTTGAGTTAAGGTTATGGATTCTTATCTGTTCAGCTGTGCTCGGGGCTTTTCCTGCAAATTCTCACACACGGACACTTTTCCTGCATGAACGTCATCTTCAAATTAATAGTAGGTTCTAAGAGTGCAGCAGAAAAAATCATCTAAAGTTATCACTTGCTGAACTTATTTTCCAGTTGAGAAATCATTAGTAAGATTAGCTGGAAGAATGACATAATGGTCCCATTAAGATATTGTGTCCATTTTTGTAATTCCACAAAGTAAATTAGGTTGGTTGTGTAATGAGTAGAATTATGCCTGAACTTGGTAACCTCTGCCTGAGGAAATCAATTATGTCTGCAGGTGTTGAATTTGAATTAATTTACTTTCCCTAAGTGGCCTACAAACGTTAGCCTGGAAACTGCATTCATTTGTACACATTTTTCATGCTCAAATCATGTATAAAATGGATTTACCAACACAGTGCTGATCATGTTGCAGATCATTTCATGGTGAGGTTGGGAGGTCAAGAGGCCTGGGCAAAGGGGAAGATGCAATATAAATGGAGAGGACAAATGAAGAGAAATAGGGCGGCACAGTGGCGCAGCGGTAGAGTAGCACAGCGCCAGAGACCCAAGTTCGATCCTGACTACGGGTGCTATCAATACGGAGTTTGTACGTTCTTCCTGTGACTGCGTGGGTCCTGGTGCTCCGGTTTCCTGCCACACTCCAAAGGTTTGTCAGTTTGTCCATTAATTAGCTTCTGTAAATTGTCCCTAGAGTGTATGATAGTGCTAGTGTTTATGGAGATCACTGGTTGGCGTGGACTTGGTGGGCTGAAGGACCTGTTTCCATGGTGTATCTCTAAAAGTCTAAATTCTAAAGGACAAGAGGATGACACCACCAATGGGCCAGCTCATGAAAGAAGGTGCACTTGGGATGTGGAGCAACTGCATTCCTCTCAAACAAAGATGGAATGATGTGCCAATTTGTCATTACTGACCTCTCTCCTGTGAAATTTCCTTCTGGCCCATCCCAATATTTTTGCGAGAACCATGGTCAGTGCTGGCCTTTCTGTTCTGATGCACGTCAAACATTTCTAAGTTGCTTCCCATGCTAATTCATGCCAGTTTGAAACCCTCTCATATAGAATCACACAATCTGTATCGCAAAAGGCTCCTATTCCATGTCCACATGATTTACCTTTGATTCCATAATGGTCCAGTTGGTTCTAAGAATTCAGCAGAAAAATCATCGAAAGTTATCACTTTTTTAACATTTTCCAGTTGAAAAATTTACTCCTTGATGTTCTAGTAGGTTCAAAGAGTTCAGCAGAAAAATTATCTGAATAAACTAGATTGTCACGGGGTTGGGATCTCGTACAGGACAGAGGCAGGTGAGAGGTTAGAAGTTGGTATGGAGGGTGGTGTGGGAAAGGTTAATGGACAGAATAGGCAGGTGAAAGGCAGTTTGGTTTAATCTGCACGTATTTTAATGCAAGGGGCCTGACGGGTAAGGCGGATGAGCTTAGGGCATGGATAGGTACGAGCGTATCTCGTACCATGACTGGAACCTGGTTAAGGAAGGGGCAGGACTGGCAGTTCAATGTTCCGGGGTACAGTAGCTTCAGGAGAGACAGGGGTGAGGGAAAAAGAGGAGGGGGGGGGGGGTTGCATTGTTGGTTAAGGAGGATGTCACGGCTGTGTTCAGAGGTGAGACATTGCGGACGGATCATCTAGTGAGGCAATATGGGTGGAGCTGAGGAACAAGAATGGGATGATCACCTTGTTTGGGGTGTACTACAGACCCCCGAATAGTCAATGGGAATTAGAAGAACAAATGTGCCAGGAGATTGCAGACAGCTGCAGGCCAAATAAGGTTGTTGTAGTAGGGGATTTTAACTTTCCCAATATTGACTGGGAAAATCAGTGTGAAGGGTTTAAATGGGGTGCAATTCCTCAAAAGTGTTCAGGAGAGTTTTCTTAAGCAGTATGAAGAGGGCCGCACACTTGAGAGGGTAACGCTGGATCTAGTATTGGGATATTGGGAAGGGCAAGTTAATGAAGTGTGTGTGGAGGAGCCTTTTGGGACCAGTGTCCACAGTTCGATTAGGTTTAACATAGTTATGGATCGGGACGGAGAGGGTCCACGTGTTAAAATGCTCAACAGGGATAAGGCGAACTTTGAGGGTATGAGAGAAGGTCTCTCTCCAGTTGACTGGAGCCGGTTATTTGAGGGGAAAGGAAACACCACTGCGTCACTAATGTTTTCAACGATAACAATAAAAACTAAATAAAATAATAATAATAATTCAGGAATAGCGACAGCGAGGAGGTGAAAAAGGTGCAGAAAGACCTGAAGGCGAGTCTAAGACAGGACAAGGATGACTACAGGAGGATTGTTTAAGAAGGAACTGCAGATGCTGGAAAATCGAAGGTACACAAAAATGCTGGAGAAACTCAGCGGGTGCAGCAGGAGGAAGCTGGAGCTGAAACATCAGCAGAACAACATGAGGGATGTGTGGAGCAGTATGAAGAGCATTACAGGCTACAAGAAGACCAGTGGCCTGGGGAGGGAAAGCAATCAGGTCTGGGCCAATGAGCTAAATCTGTTTTTTAACAGATTTCATTGAGGGGCCTCTGCCCACCTTCCCCCTACTCCCCGACAGTCTCTCCCCCTTAATCCCCCAGGTCCACTTCCTCTGCCCTTTCTTTGCCGCATCTGACCATCAAGACTGAGCAGGTGAGGAAAGAGCTGAGAAAACTCCGCCCAGGCAAACCCATGTGTCCCGATGGTGTCAGCCCTAGGGTACCCAAGGTGTGTGCCAGCCAGTTGTGTGAAGTGCTCCAGCACATCTTCAACCTGACCCTGAGCCGGGAGAGGGTTTGTGTGATGTGGAAGACACACTGCCTGGTTTCTGTACCAAAGAGGACGTGCCCCAGCTCCTCCAATGACTATAGACTGGGGACACTGACCTCATACATCATGAAGTCCCTGGAAAGGCTGGTGCTTACTCACCTGCGACCCCTGGTTAAATCCTACCTGGACCCCCTGCAGTTCACTTAACAAACAATGATGGGTATTGAAGACGCCATCATCTACCTGCTCCATCATTCCAGATAAGCCGGGAAGCACTGTGAGAGTCATGTTTTTTAACCTCTCCAGTGCGTTTAACATGATCCAGCTTGCACTGCTAGGGAGCAAACTGACGACGATGCGGATGGATGTTCCATTAGTGTCCTGAATCACCAACTATCTGAGTGGACGATCACAGTATGTCAGGCTACAGAACTATGTATCGGACATGGTGTTGAGTGTGCAAAGTACTATTGATATAGAGTCATTATATATCATAACAAGTACTTTAATTAGAATACATACAGAGACCATCAAAATGAGTACTGCAGGCTCGGAGTCATAAGTTGAACTAATTAACATGGCTGCCCGCATTCCACCAGGTGGTAGTGTGGAAACCTGACATGGATTATGGATCAGGTCAGCAGCAAAACCAGACACGGATCAAATCAGCAATATTGTTTGATCTACATCCCCCTTCTTAGGCTTTTGCCCAGAGGGCAAACATAAAGCATGCTGAAGTAATATGTATATAAAGCTATAAAATTTACTATCATCTACAGTAAAGCAATGGAGGATATTTGCTAATAATATAAGTAACGTCGGTTATAGTTAATTAGAGTCCAAGATCTGCATCTAGACATAATCCCCATATCTAGCCACAGGCTTGCTGACCCGTCCTGCATGCGTACGATACAGGCCTTCAGCCGTGCCCCTCACAGGAGATGTCGCCACAGGCACGGCCTCTTAGCAGGAGTTTCTTTGCAGGCGACGACTCAACCAGCACAGGTTTTGCAGGGGATTTGTCGACAGGCTTTACAGGGGTCTTCGTCATCGGCACCAGCCCCATTAGCCATCCTTTTGCTGGTACAGAAACAAAGTCCTGATCCCAGAACTGCTCACCGTCTGCTGTCACATGTCCCTCAATCAGATGATCGTTTCCATCCTCTGTCCATAACACATCATCTGGGTCATCTGCATCATCATACTGAACCTGCCTCAATGGCACCGGCTCATTTACTGGCAGAATATATCATCGGTTTTGTCTGTAGAGACCTCCGCCAGATTGAATCAAATAAGACCTTGGTTCCGGACACAACTCCTAGATCGTGCCCATACGGTCATACCCCTTCTGGGTTTGGAGATGGACCACCTGGCCCTCCGACAATAGTTGGAGAGGACAACTAGAACGGACATAGTATGCCTTCTGCATCAGTCTATTACGCTGCAGACGCGCCCGAACCACCTCGGGCTCGTAGACTTGTGGCTGGAGCAGCTGCTGTGAGACTGGAAGAGTAGTCCTAGTCTGTCTGGACATGAGCCGCTGAGCTGGCAAACCGAGTGTGGGATCACGTGGAATGTTGCGGAGATTGAGAAGATCCAAAAACACGTCAGTCCCGGCCCTGCTGGACTTTCCCATGAGCTCCTATGCATTGCAGACAGCTCGCTCAGCCAGCCGTTCAACTGGGGGTACTCCGGAATACTGGTTTTGTGCTTAAAGTCCATTCCTTTGCAAAGTCCTTATAACGCTGGCTTGTGAATTGGCCACCATTGTCAGACATGAGGGTTTGAGGTACCCCATGGACCGAAAAATGCCTCGCAAGTTTTTGACGACCGCCGCAGCAGAAGCTGTAGGGAGCACATCGATCTCAAACCACCCAGAGTAAGAGTCAACAAGGACCAAGTATTGTTTGCCGCGCCAGTCGAAAATGTAAGTAGCCACCATAGACCATGGGAAGTCAAGAAAAGGGTGCTGCAAAAGGGTCTTTTTCTGTTGATGTGGAGCCATGCTGTTGCACACAGTGCAGGACTGCACCCTCTGGCGTATATAATCTGACATGGCAGGACAGAAAAACATGCTCTTTGCTCATTGCACCCTAGCTTCAGAGCCAAAATGACCTCTGTGTACGGCGTCAAAGTACTTCTGTTGAAGTGAAGCCAGGATCACTGCCTTGTGGCCCTTTTTGATAACCACACCTTCAATGGCCAGTTCGTCTCGAACAGAAAAGTAAGGCCGAACAGCAAGCGGAAGCAAAAGCTGATTGCCAGGCCATCCGTGATTGATGACTGAGGCGAGCATCTGCAGGGTGGCATCTTCTGGCATGCGAACCACAAAAGTATCCAGATGTGAAGGATGAGGATAATTGCCATAACGTCAAAAGTGTCCATTTCTGATGTGTGCTGGGCATTCGACCTCCTGGGAGCACGGGATAAGGTGTCAGCCAGGTACATGTGCTTACCCTGTTTGTAAGTGAGGGAGATATCATACTTCAGGAGCTGCAGCATCATTCTTTGCAGCCGCACCGGAGCAGCTTGTATGGGCTTGTTTAAAATGGTAACCAAAGGTTGGTGTTGGTCTCTACGGTAACAGCCGTGCCAAAAATGTAATTGTTGAATTTAACACATGCAAAGACCACTGCCAGTGATTCCTTCTCGATCTGAGCATACCTCGTTTCCGTGTCCGTGATCGTCCTGGAGGCAAAAGCAACAGGCTGCTCATCCTGCAGACATGCTGCACCGAGGCCATACTGGGATGCGTAAGAGGTCAAAGTAACAGGTTAATTGACATCGTAATAAGCCAGGGTAGGTGGACACGACATCTGATGTTTTAGAGTGTCAAAAGCATGTTGCTGCTGTTCCTGCCATGTCCAGGCAGTGTCCTTGTGAGTAAGCTGCCGCAAAGGAGCCGAGATCTCGCTGAAGTTGGGAACAAATTTTCCAAGGTAATTAACCATGCCCAGAAACCTCTGCAGGCCTGCAACATCAGTGGGTGTGGACATTTTGCTAACAACCACAGTCTTAGAAGGATCCGTCTTGAGACCATCCGCCGTGAAAATATGCCCCACGTAGCTCACCTGGTTAACACGGAATCCACATTTTTTGGGGATTCAGTTTTAAGTTCACTTCCCTGGCACGCTCGAGTACCTTCTTCAAATTGGCATCATGTTCCATGTCTTTGCCACTAACGATGATATCATCCACGATGATAGCACAAGGGTATCCGTCAAACAGTTGCTCCATGAAGCGCTGAAACACCTCACTTGGTGAACTGATAACCAAATGGCATGCGCAAAAATCTGTAGCGGCCAAAGGCAGTGCTGAAGGTGGTACGCATAGATGATGCATGATCCAGGGGAATCTGCCAGAAGGAGCTCTTGGCGTCTAATACAGAGAATACCGTTGCCTTACCCATGTGGGCAGCTACCTCCTCCACGGTACGCATGGGGTGATGGGGCCTTTTGAGTGCGGTGTTCAGGTCCCTCAGATTAATACCTGTACGAATCTCCTGTTTATTCTTCTTTGTAGCAGCCACCATCGAGGACACCCAGTCTGTGGGTTCTGAAACAGGCGTGATGACTCCCAAAGCCACCATCCTGTCCAGTTCGGCTTTGACCCAGTCTCTCATGGCAATAGGTACACGCTGAGCTGGACGAACCACAGGTCGCCCTCTGGGTCTAAAGACATAGAGTAAATTATTGGTAGCTTGCCCAGTTCTTCAGTGACAGGATCGTGGTAATCCATGAGAATACGCTGTGTAGAATCTGTAACTGACGTTAGTTGATGCACAGCCCTTGCTGAAGGTAACCAGTCCTATTTCTTTGCAGGCATCATAGCCTAAAAGTGCAATAACTTTGTGGTCGACGACATAGAATCTCAACCTGTATAGTTGATCCCCTAGGTGGCACTGCAGCTTCACAATACTGACCGTATTGACCTCGTTTCCCCCAAATGCGAGAAGAGTAACATGCCTGGGTTTTAATAGCTCTGCCTTCCTCAAACGATTAAACTGTTCCCGAGACAAAACATTGCATTTCGCTCCAGTTTCATCTCGATCACTTTATTGTTTACTGTTACGGTGGCCATTGGCTCACTATTCTGCACATTTTGTGTGATAATAGAATGTGCCTGCAGAACGATTCCATCGACCTTTGGCCTCTCGTCCATGCTGCTATCGGAAAAATCTGAAAGGGGCTCCGCCTGCAGCAAATTTATGGGCTGCTTTGTCTGCTCTCTGTTAGGTCGGGATCTGCAACATTTCCAGAAATGGTTTCGCCTCTTGCACCCATGGCAGACGTGACCAAAGGCAGGACACTTCTCTCTCTTAGCCAAGTGCGCACCGCCACAGTTGTTACAGTTTTGAATAAAACAAGCCGCAGGATAATTAAACTTGCCTGGGTTGACTGGGAGATAAGGCCTGAGCACTCCCAAGCTGACCTTGTAGTGCCATCTGCTGCTGCCTTTGTTGCCTTGAAGGTGGAGCTAGCACGCTATCAACCACTATACTGGAATGTATAATATCTACTCCCACTTTGGAATGTTGTGCTCGAGTGAGCGTTTGAGCATTGCGAATCGACAGCTCATAATTCTCTCAGACAATGATAGCTCTATCCAGAGTTATTGCATGGTCGCGGACGAGTTTTCTTCTCAGCTTGTCATTAAGAAGACCGCACACCAACCGGTCTCTAATATATTCGTCTTTGAGATCGCCAAATCTGCAAGTTCCTACAGCCTTTTTTATAGCACAAACAAACAATTCAATAGTTTCACCCTTATTCTGGTATCTTGAGAAAAATGTCACACTTTCGATGAGTGAATTAGCTTGAAGGTCACACAATTGTCGAAACTTTCTCTTGAGACACTCCGGGTCATCTGACGATTCAGCAGGGGTCATGATCGGCGCTCCCACATTGGCAGGTTGATGAGTCATTGCCTCAGCATACACAAACTGTTGTGCTCATTCGTAAGCTTCATCTCCCGCGAGCAGAAGGAGCATGCTTGCACGGACCATTTTCGGCTTGTCATGAAAAGTTGCAGCAATGAACAAATCATACTGTCGCTCAAAGGTACGCCAACGCTGTCCGATTCTGCTATCGAAGACGAGTGGGTCAGGTTTTCTGAAAGCTTCAGCCATGTCTGAGACTATGAAAAGCCTTGTAAATAACAGCCAAAATCAAACCGAAATCCCACTTCTGCCACCATGTGCAAAGTACTATTGATACCGAGTCATTATATATCATAACAAGTACTTTAATTAGAATACATACAGAGACCACCGAAATGAGTACTGCCGGCTCGGAGTCATAAGTTGAACTAAGTAACATGGCTGCCCGCATTCCACCAGTGTGGCAACCTGACATGGATTATGGATCAGGTCAGCAGCAAAACCAGACACGAAGCAAATCAGCAATATTGTTTCATCTACAGTGAGCAACACAGGGACCCCACAGGGGACGGTCCTCTCTCCCTTCCAGTTCACCATCTACACCTCATACTTCAGATATAACTCGGTCTCCTGCCACCTGCAGACGTTTTCGGATGACTCTGCAATTGTGGGCTGCATCAGTGAGGGGAAGGAAGCTGAATACAGAGGTGTAGTCAACAACTTTGTTGAGTGGTATGGGCTGAATTGCCTACAGCTCAACACTGACAACACAAAGGAGCTGGTGGTAGACTTTAGGAGTCCTCTGTCTCCATCAATGGTGTGGATGTGCAGGCAAGAGGGACTAGTGTAGCTGGGACATTGTTGGCCGGTGTGGGCAAGTTGGCTGAAGGGCCTGTTTCCACACTGCATCACTCTATGACTCTATGACTCTATGACTTCTGTACTTATTTTCCACTTGAGAAATCATTAGTGAGGTTAGCAGGAAGACTGACAATATGTGAGTCATACAGTTAATGGTGCCACAAGTTGCACAGGACACTTTTCTGTCACAGCTACCATAAATTGAGGCCTTTAATTGTAGTCTAGGACTTTTGTTGAAAACTTGCAAAAATAAGGTGCTTTGCATCAGAATCAGAATTGAGACAGCAATTGAAAGGTTTCTACGGTGACATTAATATAATGTCATCAGAATCTGCCAGCTTCTGTGTTCAATGGTGATGATAACGGAAATAGCATAATTGATATTCCTCTGCTCAAAATATTCTTATACAAATTGCAAGAATATCCAATATATTCAATATCTGAAGCATGTTGCGAGGAATAGATCGATTAGATACACAGTCTCTTTCCCAGAGTAGGGGAATCGAGTACTAGAGGACATAGGTTTAAGGTCAGCGGGGAAAGATTTAATAGGATCTTTCCCCACAAAGGGTGGCGGGTGTATGGAACGAGCTGTTGAAGGAGGTAGTTGAGGCAGATACTATGGCAACATTTAAGAAACATATAGACAGGTACATGGATAGGACAGATTTAGAGGGATATGAGCCAAACACAGGCAGGTGGATGTGTAGATGGGACAATGTTAGTTGGTGTGGTCAGGTTGGGCCGAAGGGCCTGTTTCCACAATGTGTGACTATGACTATGTCTGTAGAAGGGCTCTGACCTGAAAATTCACTCATCCTTTTTCTCAAGAGATGTTGCTTGACCTGCTGAATTGTTCCAGGAGTTTGTGTCTGTCAATATTGGGTTCTTTCATTAGTTCAGTACCACTGTAACTTGGGATCTTTTGCGGCAGAGAATTCGACTGGAGCAGACCATTAAAGGAAAGCACTCAATATGCAGGATATGACCGTCCACCATGTCTGTATTTACTCTCAACTCCATGCAGCTTTATATACAGGTGCTCTGCGATGAAAAGGGACCCTTTTTAAGGTATCTGGCTTCTCAGCAATCAGTCCACAGAGAGATGCTTTGCCAGATTATTGCCAAGTCTCACTAATTTTTGAGGGGGTCCAATTAGTGCAAAATGCAACACATGTTCAGCACACAAAACAGAGTGAAACCTAATTGTAAGCAATCATGTTGCATCCAACATACAATTAACATAGTTGTTCACGTATCTCCTTTTCAAAGTATTTGCTATACAGTTCACCATGTCTGGCTTTTGTCTCAGTTTATGTATGTTAGCTTGATTTCTGTTTAGTATGCATCAGTCTTTGAAAATGCATGAAAAATATATCAGAAAATAAACTGTCTGAATAAACCCAGAATGAAGTAAAGGCAAAAGTAAATTATACACAATTCTAGTCATTTAGGTTATATAAATTTGCCCTGACAGGATACATAATTCACAACACAAAAATTTAAGATACAGAATAAATTTGCTTTCATGGAATTTATGTGAAATAAATGTAAAGAAATCACCCCCCAAAAATATTTTTGTAAGATATTTCTTGTTTCTTCATATTACAGAAAATCATAATGGGCCATTTTCTAGGAACACAACTCTGTTGCAAAGCTGGTATAGATGCTGCCTAACAATGCCAGTGACCCAGGTTCAATCCTGACCTTGGATACTGTAGATTGGCTATAGCAAGTTAGCCAATTAGAATGCTTAGTAATTATAACCCCACCTAATTATAACATTCATAGTGTAAGATCCTACCCACTGTCTGCCAGTCAGAGTAGCAGTGTGAACGTGTGATGACCTGCTGTGTAGTTGATGACCTGAACAATAAAGATGCTTATGTTTCAACCTGTGTGAGTTTGAGCTCTTTACATGGTGTCAGATTATCGGGTCTATCCTGCGTCTGTTTACCGCGATTAATTTTGTTTACCAGTTTTTATTTGTGATTTGGGGATATGGCTAACTCTTGTCGAAAGCCTAGCCTGCTTGTGTTTGATTCTGATATCGCCGAGCATTGGCGAATGTTTGAAAAGGACTACTCTTATTATATCCGCCTCATTCACCGCAATGATCCCGATGATTTGAAGGCATCATTACTGTTGAATTTAGCGGGTCCGGAGGCAATGATACGCACTGACTCGTTCGAATATGCACCTGCTCAACTGGATGGGAATGGACAGGTATTGGTGCCAGCAGAATCTATAGACAACTCCATGGTGTTGCTGAGAACGTTTAGAGAACTGTGTGACCTGCCATCTAACAAAATCCTTGAGAGAACAAGATATTTTTGCCCGAGTGCAACAGGCTGATGAGCCTGTGGAACGATTCATCAGTGACCTGCCACACATCAGTTTTCGATGCAGATTTGGTGAGCTAACAAATGAGCTAGTTCGAGTTAAAATTGTGGGAGGAATGAGTGACCGAAAGCTGCGAGTTGAGCTGCTACGGAATGCAGAACTGACTTTAGAGCAAGCAATTCATGCTTGTCGGATGGCTGAGACTGTGGCACCACTGGCTGATTTTGATAGCGCGAATGCTAATCAACAGTTAAATGTGAATTTGGCTAGTTACTCTCCGCAAAGATTTCTCAACGCGTCCAGCAAAGTTCAGAATATGCATAACACGAGGTGCACAAACTGTAACTATTTCCACCCCAAGGGGTGACAATTTTTCATGGCCCAAGGGAAAGTATGTCATAATTGCAAAAAATCAACAACTGTGCAAATTGTTGTCGATCTAGTGGGAGTACAGCTTCAACGACGAAGCTGCACCTGATTCAACAAGACCCGTCATTTAGATTCCCATGAACAAGATGAATCTTCCCACTGGAACGACTCCAATAACACAGACACTGAGTCTACCATACTTTCCCTTAACCTGCGCACCCCAGGCAAAGTCACTGATCCTGCTGTGACCATGATAATCAATAATAAACCGCTGATCGCCAAAGTCGATACTGGCGCCCACGTGAACGTCATGTCACTCAAAGTGTTCAACAAGATAAGAACCACTGAGCTCATGAAAAAAGACTCCTCCACTTTACATATGGGGGGGAAATTCTTCACCCACTGGGCAAAGCCGATTTCAAATGTACCATCAATGAACAGACCAAGGACTTGTTATTTTACATCGTTCAGCCAAGTTCTGAAACCCTGCTAGGCATCGATGCGTGCCATGACCTGAGTTTGGTCTATTTCGTGCTGTTCACAAACTCTGTTTGACAGCGGGACCTACCAGACAGATGCTATCCAACTACAAAGATTTGTTTGACAACCAACTCAGCAAACTACCTACAATATACAAGATCATTGTCGACCATACAGTCACCCCAATCGTATGGGCCCCCTCACCACATTCCACATGGTACACGTGAGCAAATACACGAGGAACTGAAACGTATGGTCTCCATTGTAGTCCTCGCCGAAGTCAGCGAGCCCTCTGATTGGGTTTCCACCATGGTTGTCACCACAAAGAAAGACAAGGAGTTACGCATCTGCATCAATCCTAAAGATTTGAATACAGCAATCAAACGCCATGAGGACCATTGAAGACGTCGCAGCACAAATCGGTAACGCAACGGTCTTCTCAGTCTTGGATGCCAAAAACTCATTCTGGCAAATCCCGTTAGACCGTGCTTCATCGGCATTAACAACATTCACCACCCCGTTCCGACGTTACCATTTCCTAAGAATGCCCTTTGGCATTAACTCTGCCAGCGAAGTTGTCCAGCATGCAATGGAACAACTGTTTGCAGAATTCCCCTGTGCCATCTTAGTTGACGACATTCTAGTTTATGGCCGCGATGCCACCGAGCACGATGCCAACCTACGTAAAGTACTGGACCGTGCCAGAGACATTAATTTAAAACTGAACCCACTGAAGTGCAAGTTCAGGGTTCCCGAAGTCACTTACGTAGGTCACGTGTTCACCAGCAATGGGCTAAAACCAGATCCGCTGAAGACTGCAGCAATCAACGAGCTGCCGGTGCCAACTGACGTCACCAGCCTGCAACGATTTCTAGGCATGGTCAACTACCTGGGAAAATGTATCCCTAATCTCAGCGAATTGTCAGCCCCCCTGCGTCAACTAACCCACAAGGACAACACCTGGTCCTGGTACCCAAACCACCAGCAAGCTTTTGAGACTTTAAAACTACAGCTAGCCAGTGCACCTACTCTGTCCTACTTTAATCTCAACCTGCCAGTTACAATCACCTGCGACGAATCCCAATATGGACTAGGCGCTGCATGTTTGCAGACCTCTTTCAACGGCGATGTCATGCCTGTATCCTACGCTTCAAGAACACTAACGGATACTGAACAGCGCTATGCTAAGATAGAAAAAGAACTGCTTGCCGTGGTTTTTGCCTGTTCCAACTTTAAAGACTTCATTTTCGGCAAAACTTTTACGGTAGAAACTGATCACCAACGTGAGCACAATTGGTCACAATCCTGAGCAAGCCTATTCATGCTGCCCCAGCAAGACTTCAACACATGATGATGCAGCTACAATGGTTCGACTTCCGCATTGTCTACAAAAAAGGTAAAGACTTGCACATCGCAGACATCTCAGGCACCACGCGCTACTAGCGAACAACATCCGATCGAACAAGAGGAATTCACTGTTCTGAAGTTTACCTTCGTTCCTACTGACCGCCTGCGTCACCTCGCCGAACACACTGCCATGGATAAGACCTCCCAGCTGCTAACCTCGATCATTAAAGGCGGCTGGCCAAACAAACAATCCAATACCCCCGCTGAACTGAGACCTTACTTTCTGGCAGGCGATGAACATGTGCTACAGGACGGAGTGATCGTAAAGGGTCACAAGACGGTCATCCCCCCTTCTCTGCGTAATGAGTATTACGAGGAGATCCACGATGGCCACCCAGGCATCGAGGCTACCCTACAACGCGCTAAAGAAATGATCTACTGGCCCGGAATGACCAAGTACATTCGGGACAAAACAGAGTCATGCGCGATCTGTAACAGGCAAGCGCCACACCAGCAAAAACAACCGCTGCTATCCCAACCTGCCCCCTCCCTACCCTGGTCGTCCGCAGCTCCCGATATCTTTGACTGGCATGGGAAGCACTATCTCGTATTAGTGGACTCGTACTCGAGTTGGTTCGAAATTGATTTTCTACCAACCATCTCTTCTGAAATAGTCATCCAGAAGCTCTGGCAGCACTTCTCCATACATGGCATTCCAGCCCGCCTTCAGACTGACAACGGGACTCAATTCACCAGCCAGAAGTTCAAAGACTTTGCCAAGCGCTGGAGTTTAAACATGTCACCAGCAGCCCAGAGTACCCACAGTCCAACGGACTTGCCGAACGTGCTGTTCGCAGCGCTAAACAACTTGTGGAACGCTCCTTCCTGACAAAATCTGACGTCTACCCGGACCTGTTGAACCTGAGGAACATTGCCAGAGACAGTGCTCTATGCTCTCCAGCCCAACGACTGATGTCCCGGCAAACAAGACCTCCTCTGCCTGTGACACAGGATCACTTAAAGCCTAAAGTTCTTTGCTCCACTGTAGTTCAAACGTTCGTACAATCAAATCGAGACGCGCAGAAACGTGCCTACGACAAGACCAGCAAACCACTTAAGCCACTAATCCAAGTGGTTAATTTGCGGACAGACAAAGGACATACCAAACTGGGGTTTGTCCATGGCCCTACAAAGGAGCCACGCTCCTACCTTGTCGATGTTGGCGGCACCATCTACAGACGCAACCGTCAGCACCCCCTTCCAGAGAAGGAACGACGTCCGGCGCTCCAGGGTCCTGACGCCCGCCCACTGAAATTTAAAGTGATCGCCGTTCCAGTGCCTGCAGCTGCTGCTCCCCACCACTCCCTGCGTCGGTCTACACCCACTTCCCCTCTTGTAACCGATTCACCGGTACCCCCGCGACGGTCTTCCCCTACGGTGTCTCCCCAGAGCCCTATTGGCTCGCCCAAACGTGCCCTAAACTTTTCGGAAGAAAAGGTTGATGAGGCTGCTCCCTACCGTACGAGGACCGGGCGGGTTAGCAAGCCGCCTGATAGATATGGCGACTACGTTTAACCTCATGATTATTAAATGTGGCATTTTGCATTTAACAATTTATTTACTCAACGTAATGATAACGCTTTATCTACTTTTCATTTATAGAAGAAGAAATGTAGATTGGCTATAGCATGTTAGTAAATTAGATTGCTTAGTAATTATAACCCCGCCTAATTATAACATTCAATAGACAATAGACAATAGACAATAGGTGCAGGAATAGGCCATTCGGCCCTTCGAGCCATTCAATGTGATCATGGCTGATCATCGCCAATCAGTACCCCGTTCCTGCCTTCTCCCCATATCCCCTGACTCCGCTATTTTTAAGAGCCCTATCTAGCTCTCTCTTGAAAGCATCCAGAGAACCTGCATCCACCGGCCTCTGAGGCAGGAAATTCCACATTCATAGTGTAAGATCCTACCCACTGTCTGCCAGTCAGAGTAGCAGTGTGAACGTGTGATGACCTGCTGTGTAGTTGATGACCTGAACAATAAAGATACTTATGTTTCAACCTGTGTGAGTTTGAGCTCATTACAGATACCATCTGCATGGAATTTACAAGTGACTGCGTGGGTTTCCGCCAGGTACTCCGGTTTCCTCCCACAGACCAAAGATGTGCAGGTTTGTAGGTTAATGGCCCTCTATAAATTGCCCCTAGTGTGTAGAGTGGATGTGAAAGTGGGATAACACAGAACAATTCCCAGTGGGGATTGCCTGTACAGCAAATGTTGGAAAACAGAAATGAAAGTAGAAGAGGCGGGAATTATATAATGTGCTCTGAAGCATCAGAAACACAAGCAGAGTGGGCCTCGAGAGCCATACAGAAGTGTTTGCAATGAAAGGCAGGAGAATTTTTACCAATAATGACCTAGAACAGGAGGCTAACAAAGGAAGCATGCTGAGGTATACCCAAACAATGCAAAGAGGGAAATCAAACAATTGCAGAGGCTAGAAATCAGAAAAAAAACCCAGATAATGCTGGAAACACTCAGCAGGTCAGAAAGCATTTTGTGGAAAGAGAAACAGTTAATATTTTCAGTCTGGGACCTTGCACCAGAACTGAGTAAGAGAGAAACAAGTATGTCTTGTAGTAGTTTTTAGTAGTCGGTAGGCGGCACGACTCACGTCGCAGCGGCCTCTGCAGTCCGTCTGTCTTTTTTTTATTTTTTTGTCTCGTTTGAGTGTAGTGTATAGTGTTTTTTTTAGCTGGGTATGTGTGGGGGGTGGGTGGGGAAACTTTTAAATCTCTTCCCTGCACGGGAGACCCGACCTTTTCTCTGTCGGGTCTCCGTTGTCGTTGGGGCCTAGCACCGTGGAGCGGCCTCCAACCGGAGCGACCTGGGGCTCCAGTCGCGGAGCCTGCGGACTACTCACCATCACAGAGCTGAACGAGTTCGTAGCGTGGAGAGCTGTGGTAGCGCGCGGCTGCTACCCGACCCCGGAGATTCGGAAGCTCCAGCCGCCGGCCCAGTGGACGGTAACATCGGGAGCTCGCGGGTCCCTGGTGGGAGACCGCTTTTCGGGGCTCCCGCAACGGCAACTTCTCCCGCCCGAGTTGTGGGGTTGAGGATGGCCTGGAGCGGGGTCTAACATCGCCCGGCACGGCTTTGAATGGCCGCTGGACTTGCTGGCGCTACCGGGGGCTCCAACATCAAGACCCAGAGCGCGGCCTTGCATCGCCCGGCGTGGCCTGAATGGGGGCTCCAACATCAAGAGCCTCGATCAGCTTGATGCAGCAGTTTGACTGCTTGACTGCGGGAGAAGAAGAATAAAGAACAGAGAACAGGGAAGAGATAAGACTTTTGCCTTCCATCACAGTGAGGAGGTGTTTGGAGATTCACTGTGATGGATGTTTGTGTGGAAATGTGTTAATTGTGTGGGTTTTTTTTGCTGTTATGACTGCAGGAACGAAATTTCGTTGAACCTTGGTGTTAAATGACAATAAATGGCATTCTAAATGTCTTGGGAGCAGAGAGGGTGAGGGAAGAAGCAAAGAGGTCCTTCAACAGTTGTACAGGGCCCTAGTGAGACCACACCTGGAGTATTGTGTGCAGTTTTGGTCCCCTGATTTGAGGAAGGACATTCTTGCTATTGAAGGAGTGCAGCGTAGGTTTACAAGGTTAATTCCCGGGATGGCGGGACTGTCATATGCTGAGAGAATGGAGCGGCTGGGCTTGTATACTCTGGAGTTTAGAAGGATGAGAGAGGATCTTATTGAAACATATAAGATTGTTAAGGGTTTGGATACGCTAGAGTCAGGAAACATGTTCCTGATGTTGGGGGAGTCCAGAACCAGGGGCCACAGTTTAAGAATAAGGAGGAAGCCATTTAGAACGGAGACAAGGAAACACATTTTCTCACAGAGAGTTGTGAGTCTGTGGAATTCTCTGCCTCTCGGTGGAGGCCGGTTCTCTGGATACTTTCAAGAGAGAGCTAGATAGGGCTCTTAAAGATAGCGGAGTCAGGGGATATGGGGAGAAGGCAGGAGCAGGGTACTGATCGGGGATGATCAGCCATGATCACATTGAATGGGGGTGCTGCCTCGAAGGGCCGAATGGCCTACTCCTGCACCTATTGTCTATTGTCTATTGTGCCACATAGCCTGTTCCTGTCAATGCCTTCTCTCCACCTTCTCTGTTCCCAAACCTGTGACCTTTGGGCAGCTGGTGCATGGCACACCTTTGACTACAAGTTTCCAATCAAGTTATCCACCATTCTGATTTGGAAATATATCATCAATCCTTCATTATTATCATTCATTCATTATCATTCCAATACCTTGGAACTGCTAACAGCACTACAGGAAACTTTTCTCATCAATAAATTGGTGGTATAGTGAATAGTGAAGTCTCAGATGACTCCAAGATCGATGGTTTAATGGACAGTAAAAAAATACTGTCTCCGGTTATAACAGAATATTGATCAATGGAGGTTTGGGCTTTGCTTTGTTTTTGCACTGAATATTTTTTTTTTAAATTTATTGAACCTCTTTGGTTTGTTTGTTGTGCAGAAGAGTCTGGACTCGAAACATCGACTATTCCTTTTCTCTAGAGATGCTGCCTGACCCGTTGGGTTACTCCAGCATTTTGTGTCTATCTTCGGTGCAAACCAGCATTTTCAGTTCCTTCCTACACAACTAAAATATGATTCTGGTTAGTGATATCATTGTGATATGATTTTTCAACAGACCTAAGTCAATTTCCCCCCCCCCCCCTGTTACTACATTGTATTCATCATGGGTAGTTAAAGTAAGGATTTAATGAACTCCCATTGCAGCACCTATTAATTTCTAGTATCTGCTGTGGTCAACTGACATATTAGACAGGCATCCTCTGCTGCATTCAGGAAACAGTGAGGTACATGAGGAGAATACATTGCAGTTGACACATGCGAGAGAGCATTTCTCTCCAAATGCTAAAATTTAACACCAAGGGACAAAGTTTTCAATGAAGCTGTAGATCCAGTGCCAACTTTATCTGTAGGGTTTGGACTGAAATTAGAGATAGGCTTCTCACTTCACTTGTCAAAGTCTTAAGTCATTGTCGCATCCATTATGAAATGTACAACTGCCTCGTGCCCCACAAAGAGAGATTCTTTCATCTGGTAGCTGAACTTCGAAAATTAATCAATGTACTTTTGGGCATACCTTCTCCCTCCTTTAAACACAACACCTCCTCAATATGGACATGGCATGAGTGGAACCAATTTAATGTCAGGACCAAGCCGCTTGAGAGCGCCGGAGGAGACCCTGCAGCAGCCTGTGGCTTACCTGGATGGGGAGCTGCTCCAGTACATTGAGCATGTGGACCAGACTTTGGACTTTTTTGTTAATGGCGCCATAATAAGGAGAGTCGTGCCTGTACCTTTGGTGACCCTTGGACTATCCTTGATCGGACTTTGCTGCCTTTACCTTGCAATAAATGTTATTCCCTTATCATGTATCTATATACTGTAAATAGCTCTTGTAATCACATATTGTCTTTCTGCTGATTGGCTAGCATGCAACAAAAAGCTTTTCATTGTAGCTCAGCATACGTGACAAAAAACTAAACTGAACTAAACTAAACTGAACTGATGTATGATCTGTGCTAAAAGAATTTCACTGTGCAGTGCACAGGTGGCAATAAAGCACCATTGACCCATTGAACCATTGAAGTGAGACGCACCAATATAATTTGGAGGAATGCGTGCACAAGAAAGTCATCTGGTATTCTGATGAGATTATTATTTCAAAAGTAGCAGGACTGTAATTTGCATGGAAAGCTTGCAAATGGCTTAATATGCAACTGATGTAATGAAGAAATTGAAAATTTATAATATTCGTCATGGAACAAATGTCAGCACATTTTGAAGGAAATTATTAAAATTCATCTCAAGATGGCAAGCACAAATCCATAATAGTTAATGGAATGTAACACAGTTACAAAATTAAATCCAGTGGACATACTGAGGACTACGACAAAAACACAACATGACTATTTAAATGGCCATTTTAAGCAGAGCAAGTGAAGGAAATTAGATGAACTGGATGGACACACAGTGCATTGATGTGGAAGCTGGGACTAAATGATCTTTTCCAGTGATATGAGGAAAAAAACTGATACTACCAGCAAGAAGGCATGGATTAATGTGGCTGAGGCATTGTGCCCTGCTACTTTTTTCAATGAAGGAAGGACTTAAACCATTTAACCAGGCCAGATATCCAGGTGTGAAATTGGGATGAGTGAATTGGCAGAAAAAAAGAGAGTAGGAACAAATGTATCATTTTAATTTGGGAGGTTGCAAGGGTGCTACAGATACTTGTATTGGGGCCCATTGATCGCAATCTGGTCAATGATTTGGATGAGGAGAATAAGTGTAATAAAGAAAGACTTTAGACTTTTAATCTTTAGAGATACAGCGTGGAGTGATAGCATCTGTTTTTTCGTCTTTTTGTTATTTTTAGTCTGTTTAAAGGTATGTTTTTGGAGGTTTCTTAGTCTTTTTATGTGGGGGAGTTGGGGAGGGTAAGGGGGAAACCGTTTCTCAGTCACTTCCTGGTGGAGGATGCGACTATTCTCTGAGTCGCGTCTTCGCCCCCCCCTCTCGCGGCCTACCATCCGGATTGGCGCGGCCTTTCCTGCCGGAGACCGACCAGAGCTTCAGCAGTGGCGCAGCACTGATTTACCATCACAGAGCGGGCGATGCCTTACCGGAGATTGCCATGTTGACGCTCCGGAATGTTGGGCCTGCTGCTTTGACATCGTGGAGCTGTGGTTGCGGAGCTTCTAGCCACGGGTGGCACTGACTTTAACATCGCGGAGTCCTGGGATCCCTTTGCTGAGGGCAGACAGTGTTGAATATCCACCCAGCTTGGCCTGTGGACTTTGGGAGCTGCGGTCTCCGGTAGGAAGTGGCCGATTCGGAAATTCCAAGCTGCTGAGAATGTTCTTCCGTTCCGACCTCAGAGTTCCGATCATCCAGGCGAGAGGGCCTGACTAGTGGCGACTGCGGAGGGTTCAAAAGGTCCCGACCATGGGTGAACAAAAAGGAAGATGACTGAACTTTATTGTCCTCCCTCACAGTGGGGATGTTCATGTTAAATTATATCGTGTGTTTTGTTCTTTTTATTTGTATGGCTGTATGGTAACTCAAATTTCACTGTACCAATTGGTGCATGTGACAATAAATGTAAACTTGAACTTTAACTTGGAAACAGGCCCGCTGATTCTGCACCGGCCAGCGAATACCCCATACACTATCCTACATACTGGGGACAATTTCACAACCTACTGAAGCCAATTAAGACGTGTATGAATTTGGAGTGTGGGAGATGACCTGAGCCCCGGGAGAAAACCCATGTAGTCACAGTGAGAATGTACAAACTTCTTACAGACAGCACCAATAGTCAGGATTGAACCTGGGTTTCTGACGCTACGAGGCACCAACTCTATCACTGCACCACTGTGCTGCCAAGATTTGTTGATGATATGAAGCTGGATGCTTGTATAAATTGTGAGGAGGATGCAGAAAGGATTGAAGGGGATTTGGGAAAACTAAATGAATGGCATGGGGGATGGAATAGAATGTGGTCAAATATGAGGTAACAACTTTTGTGTAAAAAATCAGTGAATGGTGAGAGATTGAAACAACTTGGTGTTCGGGATGCCCTGGTGAATGCATCACTGAAACTCAGCATGTTGGTACTGCAAGAAATTAGTGTTACAAGTGTTATGTTGGCTTAGACTCCAAGGGATATCAAGAACTATGGGGCATAGATTTAAGGTGAGAGGGTAAAGATTTAATAGGAATCTGAAGGGCAACTTTTCCACAGATAAGGTGAAGGGTATATGGAACACTAGCAGAGGAGGTAGTTGAAGCAAGTACGATAACAACATTTAAAATACATTTGGACAGGTACATGGATAGGAATGGTTTAGAGGGATATCTAGCTGTGGGACTAGCTTCAATGAGGAATCTTGGTTGGCATGAGCGAGCTGGGGTGAAGGGTCTGTTTCTGAGTTGTATTGTCCTATAACTGCAATGACTAAAGATGTATTACTGACATTATATGTCCATGGAAATCGAGTACTGGTGAGACTACTCCTGGAATACTTTGCACTAGTCTCTCAATCTGAGGAAGGTTACACTTGCAATGGAGGAAATGCAATGAAGTTTCATCTGATTGGAGAAGATTTTGCCATGTGCAGATTGGGCCTGTACTCTCTAGAGAGGAGAGGTGATCTCGTTGAAACATGTATAATTTGTACAGGGTTTGATAGGATAATTGCAGGTATGGCTTAATTAAATATTCCAAATAACAGAGAAAAAGAACATTTACCATTGAGTCTAGGCCTGCTTCCAAGAGCACTGACATCAGGTCCATTCACCCTCTTACTTCCTGACATTTCATTTTCTCTCACATGTTTATCAACTCCCATTTAGTTATCCTGCCACCCATCTACATCAGAGTAACTTTATACTAACATCCACCAAGATGTTTTGGGGATGTGAGAGAACTCACGGGAAAACATATGTGGTCACAGGGAGAACACTCCACACCTTCAGCATTGGAAGTCAGGATCAAACCTAGGTTTCTTGAGCAATGCAGAAACAGCACTAACCGCTGTGCCACTGTGGAGTTATCTGCTATGCAGTTTGTCCACCTTGTTGTCCCATCTGCTGTACACAAAAATGCTGGAGAAACGAAGGGTTTCGGCCCGAAAAGTTTCCTATTACCTTTGCTCCATAGATGCTGCTGCACCCGCTGTGTTTCTCCAGCATTTTTGTGTACCTGGGATTTTCCAGCATCTGCAGTTCCTTCTTAAACACTTTGTCTGTCCCATCTGCTGACTGGGATTTCTTGAACTAGTGGTCATATTCTCAAACTAAGAGTCGCGTTATTCAGGATCAATATGAGAAGAAATTCCGTCACTTGACATTTTTCATCCAAGAATACTGTAGTGGCTTAGTGACTAAATACATTCAATACAGAGGCTGATATAATGTTCTACATCAGAGGGATTAGTGGCGCTGAGGTAAAAGATCAGGCATGATCTAATAGAATAATGAAACAGATGTGGGAGGCCAAGTGGTCAACTTCTGCTTCTAATCCTCAATGCTTCCGTATTCCTATCTATCATTCAAAACTTTTGATGAGGCCAAATCGCCTATTACTAAGTATAAAATATCATAGTGGCTTAATTTATAAAGTAACTAATTACTCAGATTTGTTCTAATGTGGGATACTGGAGAATTATATAAAATTTTCAGTCTAGTTTTTAAAAGCTGTTGTCATCACAAGAGTTAAGAGTCAAGAGAGTCCCGAGTCAAAAGTGTTTTATTGTCATATGTCCCAAAACGGAACAATGAAATTCTTCCTTCAATGCATCTTATGCCAGCAATGTGCCATATGCAGCAGAGATGAATAACCAGTAAATATACCTTAGCTAATCCTGAATAAATGCCAGTTCTTTGTGGATGGAGTAAGGAATTGACTAGTAGATCTACTTGTTCCACCTCAAATATACAATTGCACAAACACAACAATTAGATGGGAACTTGATCGTCATTTTGGAAAGTCCTGAAATGAAAAGCAAGGAAATTAAACATATATGTGACTGTGCCGTCATCATTAAATTGGAGCATGTTTCTGAAAATTTGAGTGTTTCTGAAAATTCGAGAGTGTGTTTCTGAAAATTCGAGTGCATAAGTAAAGCTTTGATATTAATGGAACGTGCATTATTTCAAAATGCATAAATCAAACACGGGTAAAACGCACCTGTACGTACTTAGATTTCCTGAAAGTTTTTAATAATCCCCTACATAAAAGCCTAATAGGTAAAATGAAGACATTTGTGTACAAAATCATGAGAGGAATAGATTGTGTAGATGCACAGAGTCTCTTGCCCAGAGCAGGGACCAGAGGACATAGGTTCAAGGGGAAGGGAAAAATATTTAATAGGAATCCGAGGAGTAACTTTTTCACACAAAGGGTGGTGGGTGTATGGTAGTTGAGGCTGGGGCTATCCCATCATTTAAGAAACAGTTAGACAGGTAAGAATGAATGAATGAATAAGTTTATTGGCCAAGTATTCACATACAAGGAATTTGCCTTGGTGCTCCACCCGCAAGTGACAACATTACATACAGCAACAGCTAGGAATGGCACATAAAACATAAAACATTAATAATAAAGCATTATTGATTAAACATGTGAATTAAATAAAATACCAGAGCAAAAGGAGGCTACAGATTTTTGGTTATTGAGTAGAGCTACTACTCGTGGAAAAAAGCTGTTTTATGTCTGGCTGTGGCAGCTTTGACAGTCCGGAGTCGCCTTCCAGAGGGAAGTGATTCAAAGAGTTTGTGGCCAGGGTGAGAGGGTTCAGAAATGATCTTATCCTCTCGCTTCCTGGCCCTTGCAGTGTACAGTTTGTCAATGGAGGGAAGGTTGCAGCCAATAACCTTCTCAGCTGATCGGACGATTCGCTGCAGCCTCCGGATGTCGTGCTTGGTGGCTGAGCCAAACCAGACCATGATGGAGAAGGTGAGGACAGACTTTACGATGGCCGTATAGAATTGGTCCATCATTGCCTGTGGCAGATTGTGCTTCCTCAGCTGCCGCAGGAAGTACATCCTTTGTTGTGCCTTTATCCAGGTACATGGATAGGACAGGTTTGGAGGGATATGGACCAAGCGCAGGCTCAGACATGTGTGCAACTCAGACATTGTTGGCCAGTGTGGGCAAGTTGTGCCGAAGGGCCTGTTCCACACGGTATCACTCTATTACTCTATGACTCTATAATGTGTTGGCATGGATTGAATGCTGTTTGATGCCGAAGAAACAGAGAGTAGGAGTTTATAAGGCTGACAGATGGTAACTCGTTGGGCTATGTACAACATATATTGTTGATTTATATACGGAAAATGAATGTAATATTTCAATTTTTGCCAATGACACTAAGCTGAGTGGGTTTGTGTATTGTGAGGAGGATACAAAAAATTGACATCATTTAAATGATTGTAAATTGCAGAGTGTTGGAGTACAAAAAAACTTGGGCATTCTCATATTCCAGTCTAGAAATAGCCATTGGGGAGGTATGGTATGAGCATACGTGTTTTTTAAATAAATTCAGGCCTTGTGTTTAAGTACAGGACCACAGATGTCTTGCAGAGTCCAGGACTGCTTTCGAGAGCGCCATGAGTCTTAGTGAGATCACACCTGATATAATGCGATCATTTTTGGACGGCTTACCAAAGAAAAGATATATTTGCTAGAGGTGGAGAGTAACAAAGTTTACCAGACTGATTCAAAGGATTGCAGTACTGCCCTACAAGAAGAGAATATGTTGTGTACATTAGTTTGGAAGAATGAAAGGGGATTGAATTGAAACTTGTCAAACTATGATAGACACAAAAAGCTGGAGTAACTCAGTGGGACAGGCAGCATCTCTGGAGAGAAGGAGTGGGCGATGTTTCGTATCGAGATCCTTCTCAGTCCAAACTATGACAAGGCTGCAGAGGCTGGACATGACGAGAATATTTCTATATATAGAATCATAGAGCTATACAGCATGGAAACAGTCCTCTTGGCTCAACATGCCCGTGTCGACCAAGATGCCCCATGTAAGCCCCATCTAAACTAGTCCAATTTGCTTGAACAAATAAGTCATTTTTCGGATTGCGGAATAAGGGATTTAGTTGTGATTTAGGAGAAATGTCTTCACCCACACTTGCAGGTACAATCACAATGTTTAAGAAACATTTAGATAGGAACGTGGATAGTAAACATTTAGAGGGATATGGGCCAAATGCAGGCAGGTGGGACTATAGTTGATGGGACATGTTGGTCGGTGTGAGCAAGTTGGGCTGAAGAGCCTGTTTCCACACGGTATCACTCTATGACAAGGTGGTGAACCTGTGGAATTTTCCTTCACATGACAGTGGAGGCCTGAATGTATTTAAAAAAGAGATGGACAGATTTCTGTGCACTGAAAATTTTATGGGTAACGAGAGGGAATATGGTATCCACCGTGAACATGCTATATTGTGGAGCAGGCTCAAATACCTACTGTAAGTGGCCTAATCATAGAGTCAAAGAGGCATAGAGCCATACAGCATGGAAACATGCCCTTTGGCCCAAGTTGCCCATACCGGCCAACATGTCCCAGCTACACTAATCCCACCTGCCTGCGTTTGGTCCATATCCCTTCAAACCCTTCCTATCCATGTACCTGTCTAACTGTTTCTTAAACATTGGGATAGTCCCAGCCTCAACTACCTCCCCTGGCAGGTCGTTCCATGCACCTACCACCCTTTGTGTGAAATCCTGCTCCTATTTTCTCCGATGCTATTATTCTGATCAAACTTCACCCGTGCTATTTAAAAGCTGTTCCCATTGAACATAACAGGGATTTGGGTAGTAAAATATGTTTGATATATAATTTTATTTCCCATTCCAACTGGATGAACTTCACCAGCTTGGCTGGGAAGCTTACATTAATAGATCCAGTGTGTTCATTTGCAAAGTACATGCTTTTCTGAACATGTTTAAACTGCTCACAAGCATCGGTGGGTATGTCATGGATTTTCTCGATAACTGTGGCTGTGGAGACAGGAATTATATTGATCTGGCTGATGACGGTTCAGCCGAGTGTGACAAAAACTACATATCTGTAATGGGCCGTGTTCAATGTTTTTTCAATAGTGTTTAGCTTGTCTGATTCTCAATCGCTGTGACAATAAATAGAATGCAAGAAAAAAAAACTAATGTATCGGACTATAAATTATGCATTTTCAGAAGTTTAGCTATAAAACCATCCATCACTTAGAACAACTTAGTGGCAATATTTAAATTTGATTCAGTTTATCTGGAATTATAAGACCAGAAAAATGATGAATAGCAAAAGGTACATCTCTGCTGGGTCACACGTATCTTATGAAGGAGGATAGTGTTGACGCGACTGTACTAGCCAGTTGCGTCTTAACTGCCTGGCCCGGCATACTATTCATAAATATCAAGAACAGATAGGAGAAGGTATTCCAGCGGTTCAATACTACTCTTAGGGCTAACGGAATCAAGGAATATGGGGAGAAAGCAGGAACGGGATTCTGATTTTGGATGATCTGCAATGATCATATTGAATGGCGGTGCTGGCTCGAAGGGCCGAATGGCCTACTCCTGCACCTATTGTCTATGTTTCTATGTTTCTAAGAAGATGACGGCATCACTTCTTTGAAATATTTGGGGATAGACAATAGGTGCTGGCCTTGGCAGCAATATCAACATCGAGAGAATTAAAGTACAAATATAACCTTTGAATTTTTACCTGTGATATGGGTGTATTGTTTGACTCCTGAACAGAGCTTGAAATATTATGTCACATCTCTCATTTCTACCTCCAAAATAATGCCTGCCATAGATCCCACTCCAGTTGTCTGCTATTATAACCTGCAGAAGCACTGTTTCAAGATAACTGTTGCAATTCATTTCCCATATCCCTTCCTCCTCCACATGGTTATAATTAACTAGACTAAGTGCAGACCCATTGGATCGGCTCCCCAACACAAGATTCCACCACTCACCCGTTCCCCCAACGCAAACCACTCCTCCTCTCACACTCCATTTTCAATCTCTAGAGAGGGAGGGGGGTAGCGAGGGAGGAGGGGCAGAGAGGGAGGAGGGGCAGAGAGGGAGGGGGAGTGGCAGGGGGGTAGAGAGAGAGAGAGGGAGGGGGTGGAGAGGGAGGGGAGGGGGTAGAGAGGGAGAGGGGCAGAGAGGGAGGGGTGTAGAGAGAGGGAGGGAGGGGGGTAGAGGGAGAGGGAGGGGGGTAGAGTGGGGGGGAGGGAGGGTAGAGAGGGAGAGGGTGAGGGAAGGGGGTAGAAAGGGAGGGGGTAGAAAGGGTGGGGGGTAGCAAGGGAGTGGGTAAGGGTAAATATGGAGCGGGCATCTCCCTCCTCCACCCCTCCCCATCTCCCCCCTCCTCATTTCCCTCATCCTCCTCCCCGCACTCGCATTCCCTGCTCCAGCACCTACCCAGGTCAGAGAGCAGCGCCAGGGACCATTTTAAACTACGCTAAATTCGACCACAACGTACCTGTAGAGCTCGTTAAACCGCCGGGGTCTCCATGGATGGCTCTCCCTCCCAGAAGGCGATGAAGGCAACGCAGAGAGAGAAACAGAAGCGAGGCCGCTGGGCTGGGATACATGGTATGCTGGAAAAAAAAACGAACAAATCTCCACTGCCAAGCCTTTTCATCGCGAACGTAAGATCATTTACCTACAAGGTGGACGAACTGAAACTCATCACTTCAACACAGAAAAACTTACAGCACTGCTACGTTACGATCATCACAGAAAAGTGGCTCAACCTGTTGATCCCAGATGAGGCTATCAGGCTAGCGGGCCGCGCTTCTCATCGCCACGATAGGAACAGTGACTCCGGTAAGAGCAGGGGGAGGGGGGGGGGGGGACTTTGTGTATACACTAATAACAGCAGGTGCACAGATGTTAAGGCCATTGATGACCACTGCTCTCCGGACCTGGAATATTTATCCATAAAATGTCGCCCCTTCTATATGCCACGGGAATTCATGGTTGTCATAATCACAGCTGTATATATACCGCCAGATGCCAATACCACGACCGCTTTAGGTTATCTGCTTACTGCCATTAGCAGACAACAGAGCGCCCATCCTGACGGGGTCTTTATAATAGCAGGGGATTTCAACCAAGTGAGACTAAAGACTGTCCTCCCTAAATTCTATCAACATGTGCAATGCCCCACAAGTGGTAAAAATATACTGGACCATGTCTATAGCAACATCAAACAGGGGTACAAAACATCGCCTCTTCCCTATCTGGGCCAATCTGACCACATCTCCCTGTTTTTAGCTCCAGCATGTAGACCACTCATCAATACGGTCAAACCAGCTGCTAGGGACATTCAAGTGTGGCCTGAGGGAGCTTTTGGCAATTACAGGACTGCTTTAACCGAACCGACTGGGACGTGTTTGAGGATGAGGACATTGACACCTACACCTCCACTGTACTTTTTTACATAAAAAGCTGCGTTGACAATGTCACTAACATTAAACACATCCGTATCCCTCCCAACAACAAACCATGGATGACCAAAGGCGTCCGACTCCTTTTAAAAGCACGCAATATGGCTTTTCGGTCCGGCAACACAGAACTGTATAGTGCGGCCAGGCCCTACCTGAAGAGGGGCATCAGGAACGCCAAAGCAGCCTATTAGCGAAGGATCGAGAGTCACTTCAACAACTCAGACTCGAGTTGGGTATGGCAAGGTATACGGCACATCACAAACTACAAAAACAATACCAACTCATCCACCAGCAACAGTGCCTCTCTGGCAGAACAGCTCAACCACTTCTTTGGCCGGCCATGAGAGGAGAGAGATGGTCATGCCCACTATTCCAGCTCCAACACCCATCAGCCAGACACTCATCATACAGACAGCTGATGTCACACACACACACACTCCAGAATATGAAAATACGGAAGTCAGCCGGTCCGGATGGAGTCCCAGGACGGGTTCTCAGAGACTTTGCTGTTGAATTAACTGAAGTATTTACAAAACTCTTCAACCAATCCCTGGCACAATGCATGGTCCCCACATGCCTAAAAACATCGGAAATAGTGCCAGTTCCGCAGCAGACAGCCATAACCTGCCTCAACGACTACAAGCCGGTTGCACTAACACCAATGTGCCTGGAGAGATTGGTCCTTATGCACATCAAGGCCGCTCTCCCATCAACCCTGGATCCACACCAATATGCGTACAGAACAGATCAACAGATGATGCCATTGCCACTGCCCTCCATACTGTACTGCTCCACCTAGAACAATGGGGAGCATACACACGACTGCTATTTGTGGATTACAGCTCTGCATTCAACACAATCGTACCCAGTAGACTGGTCTCCAAGCTGTCCGACCTAGGTTTCGAACACAACATCTGCCTTTGGATTAAGGACTTCCTTACAGACTGGCCGCAGT
Organism: Malacoraja senta; assembly: GCA_038087875.1. Classification (NCBI taxonomy): domain Eukaryota; kingdom Metazoa; phylum Chordata; class Chondrichthyes; order Rajiformes; family Rajidae; genus Malacoraja; species Malacoraja senta. The sequence continues at coordinate 39,038 of JAXLNO010002674.1, read as the reverse complement.
CAGTCAGGCTGAGACCCCACCAATCCCTCACTCTGTCACTCAGCACAGGAGCTCCACAAGGCTGCGTGCTGAGCCCCCTCCTCTACTCCCTCTATACCAATGACTGCATACCGCCCCATAGCACATCCCCAACACCATCATAAAATTTGCAGACGACACGACAGGGGCGGGACTGATCACTGAGGACGATGAGTCAGCTTACAGGGAGGAGGTACAGAGGTTAACAGGCTGTAGGTAGATAGAAATGCTGGAGAAACTCAGCGAGTGAGGCAGCATCTATGGAGCGAAGGAAATAGGTGACGTTTCGGGTCGAGACCCTTCTTCAATAATAAGCTGGTGCTCAGAGAACAACTTAGAACTCAATACAAAGAAAACAAAAGAGCTCATCATTGACTTCAGGAAGAAGCAGGGTGACTATCCCCCACTGCACATAAACGGAGAAAGAGTGGACAGAGTGTCCAATTTCAGGTTCCTGGGCATCCACATCTCAGCAGATCTCAGGTGGCCAACTATCACGCTCTCCCTGGTAAAGAAGGCACAACAATGGCTTTACTTCCTAAGATCACTCAGAAAAGTCAACGCCACAACAGCTGCTAGTATCATTGTACTGTCATTCATAGAGAGTGTCCTGACACATGGCATCCTGGTGTGGTATGGCAACAGTTCTGCGGCTGACAAGAGGCTCTGCAGAGAGTCATCAATGTAGCCCAGAAGATCACCAACACACACCCTGGAAGAGATCTATAGCTCTCGTTGCCTGCGGAAGTCATCACGCATACTATAGGACTCATCTCATCCCGCACATCACGCATACTATAGGACTCATCTCATCCCGCACATCCCTTCTGCCCTCAGAAAAGCGTTACAGGTCCATCAAATCACACACCACAAGATTAACGAACAGTTTCTACCCCAAGGCCATCACCACTCAGAACTCCGCACTGAACACACAGCCCCCATGGCCAATATTTTGTACTGCCACAACCAACACTGTGAAATATTGCACATTCTGACGACGTTTTTCTTGCCGTTTTTGTAGTTTCCATTGTCGTTATTATTTATCTGTTACGTTGGAGCTCCGCTCGGGCAGCGCGACTGAAATTTCATTGTATGTATTTCGTTGACAATAAAGTGTATTATTATTATTATGAACTTGGCCTGGTTCTCATTCTCGGCCCGGTCCTGGCTGTAGACTCCAGCCATCAGCTCGGCCGCTGCCTGGGCTCCAGTGCAGGCCCTGACTTCATCTCCAGAATCCAGCCGTCAGCTCGGCCGCCACCTGGGCTCCAATCCAAGCGCCAACTTCATCTCCGGGCTCGTCCCTGACCCCGGACCCAGGCTCGTCCTTGGTTCTAGCGACGGCTTCTGTTTCAGCCCCGGTCACGGCCCCATCCCAAGCCCCGGGCTCGGCCTTCATTCCAGCTCCAGCACTACCCTCCGCGTTGGGCGTCAGGCGCCTGGCGCCGGTAGCCGCTGCCACTCCTCATTCACCACGAGCGCTGGAGTGTCCCTCCCTCCCGGAGTGTTCCGTCCTGCCTTGCGAGTGCATTGTGATGTCACTGGGTTTTTTTCTTCCAAAATGGGTGAGTTTTTGGGCTGTTTTTAAAACTTTAAACGATTATTAAGTTTGGAAATATAGGTGGGAATGTGACGGGAAGATGTTTATCACCTCGACGGGAAAAGTGGGAGTAGGATATGTGAAAATGGGAAGGCTGTGGCCTAGTGTTTGGAAGAAGATAGGAAAAGTAGATTGACACATCGTCGGCACAAACACAAACAATAGGAAGAGTTTTAGCAATGTAGAGATGTCCAGACTGCTGCTTCCTTCATCAGCAACGCTTTTACCTATCCTAATCATTGGCAACTCTCTCTGTCTTAATTCCAACAACACTCTCTATACGTCTCTGCACCGACAAGCCGTTAATCACATTTACTTTTTCATTTAAATCTTCGATCACCCTGATCACCCCTCGTAATCTCTCCTTTATTTACTTACATTATAATCCTCGGTCTGGCATTTTGAGAATTGTTTAAAGCTGCTGTACAAATTCAAGCTGTTATTTTCTGACATTGCACTGCTGCTGACGGAACATTCATTCTGTTTTTAACTGGTAGAGTTTGTTTTATTCATTATTCAGTATGCAGGAATCTTGAAAAGGCCAGTATTTTCAGGTATTACCCATTCCTAATTGCCCATTTCTATAAGCCCTTTGTTGTAAACCTAACATCAAATACTTGAGTTTGAACTTACATATTTTAGAGTTTTGGGAAATGCGGGTCCTCCCAAATTCAGCCCCAGCTCTAATTTGTTACTACCTGTACAAAGGTTGGTGTAAATGTCTCCACATATGCTGCTAACTTGTAACCTACAAAATGAAAGCTGTGAGCTACTATATTTTCCTGCATAAATATGTTTCACCAGCTGCTCAGTGTCAAATTGATATTCATTCTAGTTATTTCTAAAAATAGACGCGCTTACTTTTCAGGAGCATTCTCTTCTGAATAGTAATTTCCCCCATCCTCTACCTCAGCACAATCCATATTTCTACTTATCTCTCTGACCTGCACAATGGGGCTGCACGGCGGTTCGGTGGTAAAGTTGTTACCTTACAGCACCAGAGACCCGGGTTCGATCCTGACTGTCTGTACAGAGTTTGTGCATACTCCCCATGCCCATGTGGGTTTCCCCAGGGTGCTCCAGTTTCATCCCTCACTCCAAAGAAGTAGAGGTTTGTAGGTTAATTGGCTTCAGTAAAGATTGTAAATTATCCCTAGTGTGTCAGATAGTGCTAGTATACAGGGATCACTGGTCGACGTGGGCTCGATGAGCTGAAAGGCCTGTATCTCTAAATTAAACTAAACTAAACCAAGATAGATACAAAATACTGGAGTAACTCAAGCATGATCAAAGAAATGTAGAACGGTTCATTGTTAGTTAAGGGGAAGGTGACAACGAGGCATATAAACAATAACGTTAATCAGGACAGTGAAACTAGTTGGAGAATCTACGGTGGGGAGGGGGCACAGAAAGAGAGGGAAAGCAAGGGTTACTTCAAGTTTGAGAAATCAATTATCATAGCACTGGGTTGTAAGCTGCCCAAGCGAAATGTGAGGTGATGTTCCTCTGATTTGCATTTGGCCTCACTCTGACAGTAGAGGAGGCCCGGGACAGAAAGGTTTAAGAAAGGTTTAAGAAAGTCTGAAGAAGGGTCTCAACCCGAAACATCACCTATTCCTTCGCTCCATTGATGCTGCCTCACCCGCTGAGTTTCTCCAGCATTTATGTCTACCCAGGACTGAAAGGTCAGTATGGAAATTGGAGGGGGAGTTAAAGTGTTTTACTAGACTAAATCAACTAAACATATTAAACTAAACTAAACTTGATGTGTCAAGGTGCTTCCGTCTAAGTTGCTCTTCCAGAGGTACCTTAACTCCCTACAGAAATTTGTTTCGTTTTTTTGGTTTAGAGATACAGCACGGAAACAGGCCCTCCAGCCCACCGAGTCCGCATCGACCAGTGATTCCCGCACTTGAAACTATCCTATCCTACTAGGGACAATTAAACATTTTTATACCAAGCCAATTAACCTACACATCTTTGCAGTGTGGGAAGAAACTGAAGATCTCGGAGAAAACCCACGCAGGTCACGGGGAGAATGTTCAAATTCCATACCGACAGCACCCGCAGTCAGGATCAAACCCAGGATCCGGGTGTCTGGTGCTTTAAGGCAGCAACTCTAACGCTACTTCATAAGAACTGCTTCTTAACAATTTAGTAATGCTCCTTCTTACCATTCGACACTTTGAACTGGCATCCATACCCACTTTCAGACTTGTCAGAATGTCATGGATGCACTGATATAGCTGCTTGTGATATTTTTTTATAAATGTATTATTGGGATGTGGACTAGATTGGCAAACCTGTTATTTATTGCCCTTTACTGGCTATCCTCAGAAGTTGTTGGTTCATGAACCACTGAATATGATTTGATGCAACTGACTGATCTCTTGAGGTCAGTGGAGAGGTAGCTAAAAGGCAAACCTATATTGTTAAAGGACTGAAATCAAATGTAGGCTACAGCGAATAGGAACATGCTTTATATATATATATATATTTTTTGAAAATATTTTTTATTGGAGATAAGTACACAACATATTATCATCATTACCAGTCTTACATTTTTAAATTGATAATATTGTCTATTATTATTACATTGTCTCCAATACCTTTTGCCTTTTTGTTTTTTTGTTTTTTTTAAACTAGATAGAACTAAAAAGATAGATGAAGTAAAGAAAGAAAAGAGAGAGAAAGAAAAAAAAAAAAAAAAAAAAAAAAAAAAAAAAAAAAAAAAAAAAAAGAAAACAGAAAAGAAAAAGATAGTTAAAGAAGAATGGAAAAATTTATTAAGATAAAAAACTTCATTCGAGATATGTTCGTACATTTCAGAGTATAACATTTCATCCATTCTTTAGCCCGAGTGTTAGTCAGGTTCCTGTGCTGAACCATTCTGACCCTTTAAATAATCAATAAAGGGAGACCATGTTCCAACGAATAATTCCTGTTTATCCAACAGGGAAAATCTGATTCTTTCCACGTTTAAGGTCTCCGTCATTTCTATAATCCACATTTTGATTGTGGGGGTTATAGGGCCTTTCCAAAATTTTAGAATTAATTTTTTTCCCGTTATTATACTATAATCAATAAAGTTTCTTTGTGTTGTTGTAAATGTTTGATTTAATTCTAATGTTCTGAGTATTATTAATTTTGGATCCGGGTCCAATTGTGTGCTGGTCACTTTAGATATGCTTTATATTTGAAGTATACTAATGATTTCACAACAATCTGGCAGCTTCAAGGCCCCTTTAACAAAGTGTAGTTTTCAATCACAAAAATTGATTTAATTCATTACCGATTTTCAACCACTACTGAGGAATTTAAGTTTATATATTCTGAATTACTAGCTGTTAGTTATATTCATTTTCATATAGTTTGTGGCACGGATGAAATGGAATGAGTTTAATATTGAATGTAGCAATTTGGCATAATTTAGTTAAGTCTGCTCCAATAATTGGTTCTCCTTCCTTAGATCTTTGTTTCTTCTCCAGCCACAGGCAAGGTTCAGGAGGACTGGGGAGTGGCCAATGTTGTTCCTTTGTTTAAGAAAGGAAAGAGAGAATCCAGGGAGCTATGGGCCGATGAGCCTCGTGTCAATAGTAGGGAAACTACTGGAGAGAATTAATTGAGATAGGATTTACTCCCATTTGGGATAGCCAGCACGGCTTGTATGTGGCAGGTTGTGTCTCACTAACTTGATTGAGTTCTTTGAGGTGATAAAGGAGATTGATGAAGGTAGGCTGGTGGATGTTGGAGATGTAATTTTTAATAAAGCTTTTGATAAGATCCCTCATGGTAGACTGATCCAGAAGATAATATGTACGGGATTCATGATGACTTGGTCCAATGGATTCAGAACAGGCTTATTCATAGAAGTCAGAGTTGTGGTGGAAGATGGATATTCTGCCTGGAGCCCTGTGACCTGTTGAGTGCCTCTAGGAACTGTGTTTGCAACTTCCTACCATTTATGATATACATATAAATGACCAAGACCTAAATGTTGGGTTGGTCAGTAAGTTTCCTGATGACACCAAGTCCGACGAGTTATAGACAGTGAGGCATGCTGTCAGAAGATACAGTGTGTTATAGACCAGCTGTGGAAATAAGTGGGGAAATGGCAGATGGAGTTTGCCCTAGATCAGTCCCTTCCCATGGACAGTATACCCAGGGCACCCCACATGCCCTCCACCATTTTGATAATCTCCGATTTCCCAGCCTCCATTGCTTCATCTTCACCATTGATGTTAAGTTTTATACATCTCCATTCCCCATCATGAATGTCTTAATGCCTTCTCCTCCTTTCTGCAGCAATGATCCAAACCGTTCCTCTACACCAATACTCTCATTCACCTGGCTGAAATTGTTCTTATCTTGAACAACTTACTTTTTGATCCCTCCCACTTCCTGCAAGTCAAAGATGTAGACATGGGCAACTGCATGGGCCCTAGCTACACTTGTCTTTTTGTTACCTTTCCTGGAACCACTCCCCAACACCTTCTCTATTGCATCAACAACTTGATTGGTGCTGCTTTCTGCACGTATTGAATTCATTAATTTTATCATCTTCATTGCCAACTTACACCCTGCTCTCAAATTCACGTGGTCCATATTTATTGCCTCTCTCCCTTTTTCCATTGCAGAAAACTCACTATCCACTGACATTTGCAATAAACCCATTGACTATCAGAGCTATCTAGACTATATTAAGTATATACAATCATCAGAAACATAGGTAAGCGTAGGTGCAACTAGAGGGTTTAAGGAGAGATGGGATAGAATTAAAGTGGAACTAAGGGCAATTATCACATAAAACAGACATTTGGACAATTATATGGCTTGGTGGGACATGGGCCCAATGTAGTTGAAATGAATGTTGGATTGAAGGGCCTGTTTCCAAGCTGTATAGCTCAATGAGCCGATGGGTCTATAACTTTATCACCCTGTCTCATGTAAGATGCCACCCCTTTTACCCAGTTTCTCAGGCTTCAAGATGAGACCTTCCATTCAGGACATCTGAAATATTCTCCATTTTCAGATACCTGGCTTCACTTTTACTGTGGTTTATGTAAAACTCCCATTTCCTCTGTTTCTTGGATACCTGTTTTCATCTCAATTCCCTCCAAGGAGAACAGAGACAGTTTCCCTATCCTCATCTTTCATAATACTAGCCTTCGCATTCAGCATGTCATCCTTCATCATTTCCACTGGTCATTGTGTTAATCCTGGCTAAATTGGAGAGGCTAGGACTTCAAAATGGGGTAAAAGCTTCAGGGCTGCTGAGAGATTTGGTCAATTTGGAATTGCTCTCTGCAGAGCTGGGACAAGCTGTGGAGTGGTGCCAGTGGTGCTAGATACAATTTGCAAGAAAAGTATAAAAACATCTGCAGACCCTGTCAATTAGGTGCAAAATGCATAGAATGGATTGGATGGCTACAAACCAGACATACACCTTGTAAATAATTGTAAATAATGTTGCAGAGTTCAACTTTGCCAAGTGTTGATTGGATGAGGTATTGAGCCTTGTCTGGGTTTTTGGCAGATCAGGGTAAATGTTCCTAAGTTGGCTTCCTTGCGAAGTCCGGTTTGAAAACAATATATTGAGCTGCTGTATTATTGGGTTAGGGGAATGCCTGTTATGTATGGGGTTAATTGATATCTGTAATTGGATTATTCAGAGACCACCCCATGTGGTTCGGCCTCTTGAGGTCCCGGGACATATAAAAGTCTGCTACCACGAGGTCCAGCGTCGATCTTCTGGGAGAGAGCTTGGGACTGCGTGACTTTCTGGAGTGTCTCTGTCTGAGCGAGGCCTAGAGGGCTTGAGCAGGCAGATACGAGGATCAAACCCGTGGTGGGATAGGTACAGTGGTTGAACTGTAATGCGCTTTTGTTAAAATAAAGATTAGATGTTTCAAGTGCATGATCCTGTGTTTTTACTGAAACTAGACTGGGGAGAAGCTTAGAAACGAACAATTTACATTGGGGGCTCATCCAGGATCTCAAAAGACCCCCAAACACAAGTTTGCCATCAAGGGTGTTGAGCTGTTTCAATCGCGAGTGGGGTTGGGTTAGAGGCCCTTTCCTGGGTTAGAGGCCCAAAACTTTGGTCGTAGTTGGCAGACTGCAGCTGCTTTAATGAGAGCCAAACGCGCTTCATCGGGCGAGCAGCGGCCCAGGGTTAGACTTTGTATCCAAATTGATGGGGTGTTAAAATACAGGTCTCGCCTTCGATCGGATGTTTGCCGGGAGCGCGAATTGAAAATGTGCTCTCTGAAAATCCGCACAGCACGAAGCGGCTAGGCGATAAATCCTCGGTGCCCAGCAGAGAGGAGTGTCTGCATGAAGGTATCTGAGTCTCTCCCTGAAGTGATGGACGAAGAACCTCGTAAAGTTACTGGGCTTGGATGGACAGAGTATAGATTGGCCGGAATACTCCAGTCTGTTCAAGAATTCAACTGGGCAATTTTAGTTTGATTAGAGAGCCCGCGTAGTAGAAGAGATACGCACTAAAATTAGGAGTTTGAGTTCGAGTCTATATTTGGAAAGCTAAATTTTCAAATACTGAATTTCATATTGAAGTTCTGCCAGTAAGGTGGAATTCGAATTCCTGTATATAGAACCGGAGTTGGTGCATGTCTGTGATTGATTCCGAATAGCAGCTGATCGACAGTGAATAGTAACCCTCTGGTCGATTGTTGACTAGTACCTGATAGCGAAGAGAACCTGAGAGACGGGAACCTGTTTACTTGATGAAAAGTAATCCGAATAGCAAAGGGTACCCCTAATTCTGTCGAAATTAGAGAGGAGGGATAGAGGTCCCCCTATTATAGGTCCATACTTAGCAGAGGGATAGTAACATTCGGGAGGAAAAATCGTCATTTAAGGAGTAGTACCCCTCAGCAAAGAGTAAACTAGGAAGGAGAAAATCTTCGGTATCAGAGGGAGAGGTTAACTGCGTGATAACAGCGTGACGCAGCATCGAGATCGAGTGTTCATGAACTGTGCGCTAGTGCTTTAAATCATTTTGTAAATTGTAAAAATCTAGTTTTTCGTATTGTCTTAGGATCCGGATTTTGTAAATATTCTTTGTATGTAAATAAACTTAGAGTATATTAAGATTAAACTTAAGATTTAGATCGTGTTACGTCCGCGGACCGTCATTTGTGTTGCTACTTCTGCGAGTGTTTACGGATTAAAAAACTTGAAGAGTGTGTTTGAGTTAACTATTTGCAATTATTTTAGAGTGTGGTATTGTCAGAATCTGAATCGGGGTGGTTCGATCAGGGGTTGTACTCCTTCGATCGCTGCATCGGGGGAGAAGTCATCCTGCTGATTGATTGCACCATGAGGAAGATTAATTTGGTTGGGGTTTACTGGATGCTTATATTTATATTGGGGTGTGTCTTGGGTTATTGATAATCGGGGGAATATTTTCGTTCTTAATTATAGTTTTGTTAGCTTGGTTCGGATTTGTCTGTCTCTGCAAACTTAAAGTGAATTGAGTGAGAGAGAGAGATTGCTGTGTGAGAGACTGCGATTGAGAGTTAAGGGCCTGTCCCACTTACGCGACCTCGGCTCGCAAATTACGCGACCTCGTGGTCGCTTGAGGCATACAGGCCTCGTGGGGCCGGTCACACTTAGAAACGAGGAGGCATATGGAGTTGTGCGGGGCTGGTCCCGACATCGCGCGGGGCTCCGAAAATCCTGCACTGTCCAAAAACTTTGCGCGCCAACGGCCTGTCGGCCCGCGTACGCAGGCAGGTGCATTGCGGGCGTACGCAGCGTCTTGACTGCTTACGCCTAGCGCGTGGTGATGACATCACCGCCCGACGCCGTGCGACTTCCAAAATCAGTCTTTACCGCGTCAGCATAAAAACCGCGCGCGATTTGAAAATAATCACCACACTTACCGCGTTTCTGGCCACGGAGTCCATTTTCTTCTCAGCTAGCTGCAGCAATCCACAGAGGACATGGCTCCGAAGAGAACCAGGAACCCCAGTAACATCAAGAAGCAATCCATGCAGGTCAAGGTAAAGCAGGTTATTAGAAAGAACATACAGATCCTGGAGTGTCCAGCCACTGCTTCTGGCCATGCTGCTGTTCCTGACCCTACTCCTGCTTCAGTTCCTGTCCCATCTCCTGCCCTATGTTCTGCCTCAACACCTTCACCAGTTCCTACCCCAGTTCCGACCCCATCTCCTGCCCTATCTTCTGAGCTATCTTCTGCCTCAGCACCTTCACCAGTTCCTACCCCAGTTCCCACCCCAGCTCCTGCCCCAGTTCCTGCCCCATCTCCTGCCCCATCTGCTGCCCCATCTCCTGCTTCAGCTCCTGCCCCAGCTGCTGCTGCAGAATGGGACTCGGATTTGGCTCAGGAGACTGATGCCTCCACTGCGCCAGCAAAGAAGAAGAAGAAGAAGGTGGTCACAAGGCCTTATAATTTTACCAGGGAACAAGAGGGGAGACCTGGTAGAATGGTGTCAGGCCCACCGAGAACTCTACAATAAGGGGCATCGTAATTTCAGGAGCACGGATCTCCGCAACGCGATGCTTGAAGGCAAGGCGAAGGAGCTCCCTGGCTGCTCTTGTAAGTACATACTTGTAGGTTGTAATTGCAGTTCCAATTAAGATTACAATTTGCTCAACACTGATCTTCATTCATTCTATGTTTTCACAGATGACCAACTGTGTCAATGGCTCAAGAGTTAGAGGACACGATTCGGGAGGCTGTCTCACAGTCTTGGCAAGTCTGGCTCTGCCAATAAGCCACGGACTGACAGAGAGCAGTGGATAGTGGAGAAATGAGGGTTCGTGCGGAACGACATAGTCCGAGTGCAGAGGAAGGAGAGCGGAAGGAAGGTGAATAGTTAAGAAAATTATGTAACAATTAGAATTTGTTGGAAAGTGAGATAGTCAAAATGATATTTGACAATGATAACTTGGTGGTCACCTTGCTTGCTATGTCCTGATGGCCTTGCACATTTCTGATACACATTTACTTCTTCCAGTTTACCATGGGGAAATCATCGTGCGCTACCTCGAGTGGGGGCAAGACGGATCCCCCAGAGGGACCCCCAGAGGGACCCCCAGAGGGACCCCCAGAGGAACCCTCTGGGTCCGGCACTGCGGACAAACAGCAGCACGCCAAGCGTAAGCCGGCCTGCACAACTGCGGCAGAAGGTGACGTGCCTGTTCAACAACTTCAGCGGGAGATGTTCGCGGATGTAAGTGCTTTCGGGTGAACCATCAGCAAATTTCTCATTTACTCCACCCTACGTCCACGTTTCTCCATCGCCTCCCAAAAAATACTTACCAGGATTGCACTCTCTTTGTTGCAGATCATGCAACAGGCTAAGACCACTGCCAAGACATAAACGTCTTGTCACAGCCAAGGACGCCGCACGAAAGAATCGTTTATGCCTAGTCAACACTACTGAAGGAGGAGATGTTGCAGATCCCCGAGTCACAATGGCACAGCTACTCCTTGGAGGGCTTAGTCTTGGCAAGGGCGCACAGACTTCTTCAGCCAGTAAAATCTTTTAATCAAAGTTTATTGAATTTATAAACGTTTGACTTTAATGCTTTTTATGAATTACTCACTACGATTTCCTTGGTGTGTTTGGCTCCCATACATATTGATAAGCTTATGTGTTTTGCCCACAAGCAATGATAGGATCCCGGCCTATGGCATACCCGTGGATGGCAGGCCCGCCCAACGTCAGGGCAGCCAGCTCAACGCCACATCATGCGGCACCCGGCATGGATAGGCTCGGAGCAACAGATTGGTGGGTCCCGACACAAGCGCCAGCTTCAGCCTGAATCTCTCCGACTATTTGATGGGCCGTAAAGAATGATGCTCTCCCCAACATTCATTATTCTGTTTACTTGTGTTGCACATTAAAGTTTTATTCCCTGTTGTTTTCCACTACATTATTTGTTTGCTTGCACTAAATAAAAAATATTCTGTTGATTTGTGTTCCACATTAAAAATTAGTCTCTTGTTTTTCAATACGTTATTTGTTTGCTTGCACTAAATAAACAAATTAATTCTTATAAAGTCATGGGTCTTTGCCTTTATCGCAAATAACCTCACCCACAACTTGATTATTAAACTTCAGTGTAACCTTTTCGTGTAGTGGAAAAAGCGGTTTCCATCTCTCATATGGAAACCAGGTCTAATAATGGAATGCATCTCACATATAAAATCCTCGATTTATTAGATAAATAAATCACACACAGGTATTGAACTGCATTGAATTGCAAAGTGTGTCATGAGACGTCATATAAAGCAGACAAAGGCATTTAACCGCTTTTTAAATTATGGCATTTCAAAGAAAGTGCGATGTATGAGGTATTATTATTACAGTATTACTAATTTCACAAACAAAAATCATCCATTAACATACATAGATCCGCCTTTTATTAGATCAGTTCCTGCAGTGGTGGTCCTCTGTTTGTGGTGTGGGATGTTTGCTGTTGATCCTCACCACATATTGTTCTGCCAGGTTATACTGCCTCGCTCGGAGTTGTGGTAAGCACAGAGATGGTCCCTCCGCTCCTTTGCTCTTTTGTTGCTGGTGTTTCCTTGCAATGCGCCTGGTGCCAAATCGGTGCAGCCTGTCTTGCAGCTCTCCATGAACCTGGTGTGACGTCTCCTGTCTGTTTGTCCATCGTGTCACCCTCCACCATGGCTGCTGCTGCACATCTGGTGCGGATCAGGTTGTGGAGGACACATGCCGCATAGACAATGGTCTGTACATTCTCGGGCTCCTGCTCCATTGTAGTCAGCAGGAGTCTGAATCTGCTAGCAAGGATACCAAAAGCATTTTCCACGACCCTCCTAGCCCTGGACAGCCTGTAATTAAAGATCCTTCACTCCCTTGACACCTGTGTGGGTATGGCTTCATCATCCATGGCCTGAGTGCGAAGGCATCATCACCGACCAATGCATAGGGGATGTCAGGATTGTCTTCTCCCGGCAGAGGTACTGGATCAGGAAGGCCTGCTCTCCCTTCTTCCAGTGCTTGCCCAAGGGAGGTCTCTCTCCAGCACTGCCAGGTGTGCCCACATCCACAAACAGGAAGTTGTAGTTTGCATCGACCACAGCTAACAGCACGATGGAATGGAACTTCTTGTAGTTAAAGTACGTAGAACCTCCCCTGGGTGGACACCGGATGGCCACATGCTTCCCATCAACAGCCCCACATGTGTGCAGGAAGTTCCATCTGGTTTGAAAGCCCTGCGCCACTCTCCTCCTCCCGTCAGGTGTACTAGGGCAGTCAATCATTTCTTCATCTGCATTGTTGATGGTGTCACAGGTCTCTCGGACAACCTTGCTGATGGTGTTGTGAGCCAGACGGAAGTTGTACAAGAGACTTGTAGTAATCCCCTGATGCAAGGTAGCGGAGGGTGACGGCTAGGCGCAGGCCTGGTTCCAGTGACATCCGCATGAAGGTGTCCATTTTGTGCAGAAGAGGACCGACTCGTGTCTTTAGCTCCTGAAACAGATCAGGGGGGATCCTGGTGAAATTTCTAAAGGCAGCCTCATCTTTCCGCTGCAGATCCGTCACCATGATCTCATACTGGCCCAAAGTGGGTCTCATCCGGAACAAAGACCTCGTCCACGCAGACCTCTTCCTGGGTTTCTTGATAGCCTTCCTTGTTGAACTCCTGCCCAGCTGATCTGTAAGCATGAGGGCTGCTGCTAACATAAGTATCTCTTGCTGTTGCAGCAATGCAGTCTGCATCTCTTCCATGATGATCATGGAATAGCAGCCAGCAACCCCTGTTTATATGAGTAAAAATGACGTCACGCGCGAACTTCGCTCGAAATTCGCTCGACCTCCGCTTCCGGTTTGTCATGCCACACGCATGCAATTGCATGCAAGTGGGACAGGCCCTTTAGACTTGGATTGAGATCCTTTGTTTGAAAGTTTGGAATTGAATGCAGTGATTGTGATTTAATTGATAAGAGAGTTGGGAGAGAGACTGAATACAAGCGAGTGGTTTGAATAATTGAATAGGAGTGATTGAATAGGGGTGACTGGGAAACAGTTGAAAGGGAGCGATTGCTAGAATAAGAGTGAATCGGAAAGACCTTTGAGCATGGTGTGAGAGAGATTCCATTGACCTTGCAGTCTGAGAGGAAGGAGTGATTGGAAGAGGTGTTAGTGTCTGGAACCTTTATTTTGCAATTTGTGTTGTGACCATTGTTCCGAGAATGGGGAATGTCTCTGAGAAGGACCGATCAAACTGATTTTAAAGCCTGATAAGGATAATTTGCGGGGAGCTTCCACATGAAGCGGACAGACTAAGAGGATTATCTGAGAATTTATATGCAATTTTGAAAGACGAACTTTGGCCGTTGGCTGGACTAAAATCTGTAATAGGATTAAACTATATAGAAACGATCGTTAACAAATATGGGAATAGTGAAGAAGGAAATGAGTTCATTGGGATGTGGAGAATGTTCTTCACTAAAAGAAAAATAAATAAAGAAATTGTTTTGCTATCCACCCTAAGAATGGCAGCATGTAAATTGGGAATAGGAGAACACGATAGATCTGATCCTTCTCGGGATATTCCAGAGCAGGGACAGGGCGAACTAGTAAGCCAACAGCAGGAGCAGGAGCAGGAGCAGGAGCAGGAGACTGTGTCATCTTTTGAAAGGGAGACTACTGAGACGGCTCTTAAAGGGGAGGTGCCGACGAAACCTAAATCTGTTAAATTCGGTAAGAGTGAAACAGGGTCTGCATATCTTGAAGGGAGAGATATTTATTATATGCCAGGGTGTGCAGAATTCTTCGGAGTGGAGCTAGAGCCACAGTATTCCTCACAGAACTCTCATTTTCCCAATTTGGAGAGACCATGCGCAGCTTGCGAACAGGGCACACGGGAGGAGTCAGTGTTATCTTTGGCTCCTCCCCCTAAATTTAAATCTGAAGTAGAGACATCGGGGAGAGATCCTCTATCTCCTATGATTGCCCCACAGGTGGAGGACAGTCGGGGAAATCAAGGAGCTAGAAGGAAGACTCCATCGACATGGGTGCCTAAATTAATTAGGGACTCCAGTAGCGGGAGGATGAAAGAATCCTTCTTGAAGTACCGGGATAGAACAAATAGCCTTTCAGAGGGTGAGACAGGGGGAGAATATGGAGGGATTGATCCGGACATGAATAATATCATTATGTCAGAGCAATTCACCGATGAAGGGGATTTAGAACGGCCTCCCCGTAGACAGTGTGTTTGTAGGGAAATGCCCGCATTAGGTATAAATGTTCCCCAGACCAGAGACATTCAGACCTCAAGACAGCCTGGTTCAACGGCAGCCCAGAAATTAGAGGTTCAAATAAAAGAAAGAAGAACAGAAGAGGATAAGGAGGAAGAAGACCTCAAGGCCTGGATAGACCTCCCATTCAGGGAACAGACCTTTCCTCGGTTTGGCTGGAGAGGTTATAAAGCGATCCGGCCCGATCAGTGTTACAGCTGTGGGGGATTGGGACACTGGAGTTGGTTGTGTCCTATGAGAGAATATTATCAAGAAGGAAGGGGGCAGAGAAGGAGGCCACGGGGTTACAGAAACCGATGGATTCCTAGTGGGTACCGAGACTCTTGGGACCCCATAGGTAGAGGACGAGGATACTGGCAGGGAGGTCGGGGGGCAGGGACATTTTTGCAATCCAACCCATTTCGGTAGCTCTAACCTGCCAGTTAACAGCAATACCATCTATTAAAATGAAAGGCGTCCTCACATGGCCTGAGAAACAGCACTATAAATCAGATAGAACACCACCCCTTCCAAGAATTACATAGAATCCGATTCTCAAGAACCCCTCACTGAAAGGAAGAAGCAAGACAGGGAAACATAGTAGCTAGAATGAGAAGGCACGGCAACTAAGGAATGGAAATGGCACTAGGGAGAAAAGAAACAAACTTGCTGTGCAGGAGGAACGGGAGTGGGGAAAGAAGATATTATATTAATGTGTGACTGAGTTTGTGCCTGCAGGACAGTATATTGATGAGACACTATCTGGGGAGTGAGGTAAAAGAATGCACAGACCCCTTAAGAATGGGAAGAAGACAGCAAAAGCAGAAACAGGTGACCAGCAGGAGGAACTGATACTGTCCTGCCCCTTTAAGAGATTTGGGAAGGCCAGCAGACAGAGCAAGCTGCTCCTCAGTATCCCTACTCCCTTGTAATTGAAACTACCATTAGAAAAGAAGAAGAAGAAGACCTACCCTAGTGCCCAACTTTAATATTACCTAGCTATTGGAGAAAGAAAAGGACACTTTAATCATCTGAAAGAAACAACACTGACGACCTATAACGACTTTTGGGACAAACCCCACTTTAAAGGACTTACTTCAAGTAAAAGACATTCCTCTGTGGTTTGGAGTAAAATACCTAATTTCCATCTAAATTATGAATATTAGAAATAAATTTATAAATTTCGGATTCGGTCTCGAAATGGTATGGTAATGAATTGGAGGGACTTTAAATTTGAGATTTGGAATAGACTTGTGGAATCTGGCTTAGGAATAATTGGAGTTTGATTATTAATTGCCATTGTTATTATCTCATCCCCAGAAAGGCAGACAAAGATAGGAAGGATTGTTCAAAGGAAGTCAAGAAGGATGGAACTTGGGAAGATCTGGTAACATGGAATTACTTAGGGAATATGAGAGTTGGAATTAAAATTGGGAATTGAAATTGAAAATTAAAATTAAAATGGGAATTGAAATTGAAATTGTTAGAATTGGAAATGGTCAAAAGAGGAACAGTGAGCAGCAAGACTTCCCTTTAAGAGACCGGACAAAGGAATTATTTGGTCGTTAAGAACTAGTACCAGCGAGAACCCCTAGACAAAGAACGAAGCCAATAGTTTAAAAGCGAAAACCCATAGACAAAGAATTAAGCCAACATAGTAAAGAGCCAATAGAGTAAAGAGTCAACATAGTAGAGAATCAACACAGTAACAAGTTAACATAGTGAGGAGACATACATAAATAAGAAGAGGTACTGTAGGATAGACTTAGTAAATTAGAGGGAAAAACGTATAGGTATTGAGAATTGCAGAGCCGATACATATTTGCCCGATGGATTTGAATTGTTTAACCCTTGATGGTAAAGCGGCTTCTATTATCAAGGTGGAAAGAAATTGTCCCTGGATTCGGCAGTCTTGATTGGATTTATGATGAAATAGTAAGATTAAACGAGAACTTACCAGTTTGAAGTTTGATCTTAATTTTATGAGGAGTTACGATGAGCGATTACGTGAAGAACCCCGTCAGTCAGCATGCGCGTCAATCTTCAAAGCAGCGGTGTGAAATCACAGATAAAACATAACTGAAGTAACATAGTAAGAATATAAAACAGACCTTCCAGTTGACCTTTATAATATTGAGGGCCGGGAGCGGTGGGCACGTAATCGCTCATCGTAACTCCTCATAAAATAAAGATCAAACTTCAAACTGGTAAGTTCTCATTTAATCTTACTATTTTACTTTGGAGTCACGTGAGTGATTCCGTGAAGAATTCAAAGCTCTGTGATTTCATGCCGTAGATACAAATCCAGGCTTCTCACACTGCATCAGTTGACTCAGGAGGAGTGAATAATAGCAACACAATGAAACATGGTACAGATTAACATGTTGCTTTAATTCACAAACAAATAAAGAAAATACAATAGCGACCCCTCTCTCCCTGGGGAAGCTAGGAAACAGAACTTAAAATAGAATGGGCGAACACCCCGGTTTCGATAAGTGGTTTATTATAAAACCGGTGAAAAGTCAGTTCATTTAACCATCCTGGTCTAGAGGTACGTCCATTGCCCTCGCTGCTGACGTTGATGCCGCCCTGGTGGAGTGCGATTTAAAATTGTCAGTATTAATTCCTGCAAAAAACAATACTTGTTTCAGCCAGCTTGAGATGGTCTGGACGGACACTTTCCCATGTGGCTTTTTGTGGCTAACAAACAATTGTACTTCCGATCCTCTGAGGCCCTTGGTGACCTCAATATAAGACCACAAGTGCGCCACCACACACAGTCGTAAATCCGTGGGATACGGTAACAGTAGAAGCTTGACTCCTGACACCCCTGGTCTGCTCTGTTTTATGAGATCATATATGTAGAACAGAACGTCATTCCCAGATGACACTATCCTGTCCAGTCTCAATTTCTGCAGAGTCTGAACCCTCTGCGCTGACAGTAACGCCATGAGCATAACCAACTTCAAGGTAATCTTTACCAAAGACAAGGATGTGGCTGGACCCCACTGTCGAAGCAGTGTGAGTACCACACTGACATCCCAGATTTCTGTATATCTAGGCCTGGGGGGATTGGAATTAAAAACACCCTTCATAAATCGGGATATTAACGGATGAGATCCTACAGACTGTAGTTCTGACCCCAAACATAAATACGATGACAGAGCACTCCTGGCAGTATTGATGGCACTATAACTTAAACCCTCATCAAAATACAATTTGGAGAGAAACTCTAACACATCTGGGATGGAAACTGTGTGGTATGTAATGTTCCCTTTTAAACAAAATGCCTCCCACTTCCTGACATGAGAGGTACTGCTTTTTTGTACTATCCCTCCAGGGCGATGTGATGATATCCACGGTCCGATTGGATAGTCCCAGACCCAGGTATGGCCTCCTTAAAACCTGCAAATTAACAAATTAATACGATCATACAACGGGTGTTGATCTCCAGTCACAGGGTTCACCAATAGGTTATGACATTTTGGAACCACCATAATTGGCTGAGTTATAATGTCTGAAATGAGAGGGAACCATAGCTGTGTAGGCCAGTCGGGCACCACCAAAACTCCTGAAGTGGAGTCCTGCTTGATTTTAGTCAAGCAGCGACTGATAAGGCAGAATGGGGAAATGCATACATAAACAGTCCTCCCCAATGTAGCGCGAAAGCATCTACCGCTACTGCCCCCGGGTCTGGTTCCCATGAAACATACTTCGGGACCTGGTGATTGAGTCTGGATGCAAACAAATCAATATCTGGCATCCCATATCGAACAACAATATTATTAAATACTTCATGATTCAACATCCATTCTGTGTTGTCATTGAATTTGCATGATCTGGTGTCTGCCACCATGTTGAACCTGCCCGGCAAGTAAACAGCTGAAACCCAAATGTTTCTTTTAATGCACCAATGCCAAATAAGGTTAGCCAATCCGTCACAAGATTGCGACTTGATTCCACCCATATAATTCACATACGCCACTGCCGTGGTGTTGTCAATCTGAAGCTGAACATGTAAGTGGTACAATAAGCCTTAAGCCCATAAAATGCTCCCAGTAACTCTAAATAATTAATTCCATGTGATTGAAGAATAAATGCTTCATGCACATTCCATCTTCCCCCACAGCTAGAGATGGTAATCAGTAGCCCCCCAACTTAGGGCACTAACGTCAGTCTGTAAAACAACTGAAAGTGCTTCAATCAAAATTTTGCTGGAACAATTCGAAATGTTCCGAATCCACCATTGAATTTCAGCAATTGCTTCAGTTGGTAATTGCATAGGTCTGCTGTAATGGCCTGAATGATTCCTTAGTGCCTGTACCTTTGCCCCCCTATAAGTGTTGGTAATGCAAAGGTCCATACTGTGCAGCTGGAAACGCTGCTACCAATTTGCCAATCAAGCTGGCCACATGCCTAATTGAAGGTGATTGCTCTGCTATGAGCTTGATACAGCCTTCAATTAAATCTAATCTCTTGCCCTTGGGTAGAGTTACAGACATGTGAGTTGAATTAACGGTGAAGCCCAGATAATCAATAACTTTACCCGGTATCAATTTTGATTTAGTTGGATGAATTAGAAACCCCAGACTCTCAAACATGAGTTTAACAGCTGAAACAGATAACCCAGCTGCTTCCCAAATTTTTCCAATTATTAACATATCATCTAAATAAGCCATTACAATATGACCCTGAACCCGGAGTAGCCCCAATGCTGGTTTCAGCAGTGTTGTAAATAATCTAGGGGGCTGAGGTTAACCCATTAGGCAGTGCTTTAAATTGCCACAACTGCCTCATCCAACTAAATTTCAAATACCTCCGATGGTCTTTAGATAGATAGATAGATAGATAGATAGATAGATAGATAGATATGCCTTTATTGTCATTCAGACCGAAGTCTGGACGAAATTGCAGCAGTCATACATATCTATATGCTTTTAAAACTCTCTGGCTGCCGTCCGTCTGTACGTCTGTACATCTGTACGTCTGTACGTCCAACATTCTGCTTGACTTGTCCCGCCTTTAATACCGCCCCGCGCCCTCGCGGCGCGCGGAAACGCCGATATTTTTTATTGTTTCCAAAGAGGTTACGTTTATCTTTACGAATAGACGATCCTGATTAAATTTGGTCGTGTTTAGGTATGCTTTTTAAAATAAAATACCTCTCTCCCCCCCCAAACCAAACATTTCAAAATGTTTTAAAAAACAGCTCAGCCGTAGAATGTTAGTAAAGATTCCGTTGTGTGATGTCACAATGCACAATGGTCACAGATGTCCAATCGGAATGGATCCATTTACATATGCCTTTGCGGCGGCCCCAGCCCCGGCCCCTCCCCCCCAACCCTCGCAGCATTGGGCATTGTGACATCACAAAACGGAACCTTCATTTACATTCTATTGCTGAGAGCTGTTTGTTTAACATTTTGAAATGTCCCCATTCCCTATCACCCCCACACACGTGGCGACGCCCTGCGACACGTGTGACAAATCGAAATGAATCCGTTTACATATGCCTTGGCAGCAGCCCCAGCCCCAGCCCCTCCCCCCCAACCCCGCAGCCTGTGTCAAAGGGCGTCGTCACGTGTGTGGCAATAGAGAAAGAGGATTGGGGGTGATAGGGAATGGGTAACAGATGGGCTGTCCCTACCCCTCCTACTTCAACTCTCCCTTCCCACTCTTCCCCCTCTCTCCTCTCCCCCTCCCCTCCCACACCCTCTCTTCCCCCTCCACCACCCCTCTTCACCCCCATCTCCCCCTTACCCCCTTCCCCTCTCTCTTGCACCAGTCCCCGCTACCCCTCTGCCCCTCACTCACCACTCTTCCCCTCTCCCTCCCCCTCCCTCTCTCCCCCCTACTCCTCTCCCCTTCCCCTCATCCCCTCTCTCCACCTCTAACATCCCCCCTCCCCCCTTCCTGCCCTCCCCGCTCTCCTCCCACTCCCCACTCTCCTCCCCGTCCCTCTCCCCCCACCCTGCTCTCTTCTCCCTCACCAATCTCTCCCCTTTCCTCCTCCCCCTCTCTCCTCCCTCCCCTCCCTCCCCTCTTCTCTCCCCACCCCGTCTCCCTCTCCCCCCTCCCCCCTCTTCTCTCCCAACCCCGTCGCCACCCTCCACCCTCCCCCACACCTCTCTACCCTTCTCCTCGCCTTACCCACCCCTCTCTCCTCCCCCTCTCCATCCCCTTCTCCTCACCCCTCTCCCTCTCATCCCCCTCCTCCTTCCACCCCCATTACTCTCTCCCACATCCCCCTTCCCTCTCTCACCCCGTCCCCTTCCCCCTACCCTGCTATCCCTCTTCAACCACTCCCCCTACACCTCTCCCCCTCCCTCTCTCCCACTTCCACCACTCCCCCTACACCTCTCCATCTCCCTCCCCATTCTTCCACTTAACTCCCAAACCCATCCCCATCTCCCTCCACAACCCCCTCCCCCACCCCTCTCCCCCTCCCTTCTCTCTCACTCCCCACTCTTCCACTCTCCCTCCCCCACGTCTATCCCTCCCCCCTCCTTCTCTCCCTCTCTTCCCCCTACTCCTCTCCCCTTCCCCTCATCCCCTCTCTCCATCTCTAACATCCCCTCTCCCCCCTTCCTGCCCTCCCCGCTCTCCTACCACTCTCCTCCCCCTCCCTCTCCCCCACCCTGCTCTCTTCTCCCTCACCAATTTCTCCCCTTTCCTCCTCCCTCTCTCCCCTCCCTCCCCCTCTCCTCTTCCCTCCCCACCCCGTCTCCCTCTCCCCTCTTCTCTCCCCACCCCGTCTTCCTCTCCACCCCTCCCCCCGCCTGTATTTGGGGGGTGGTTAGTGTGAGTGTGATGCCGTAGCCCCCCCCCCCCCCCCGCAAACACGCGTTGGGAAAACAGCCCGCCAACAGTCTCTCTGTCTTTAAGACAGAACTGCAGATGCTTGAAAATCAAAGGTACACAAAAAAATGCTTCATAACCTCAGCGGGTGCAGCAGCATCTATGTATCGAAAGAAATAGACAACGTTTCGTGAAAACCCGTCTGAGGATGGGTTTCCGCCAAAAGCATTGCCTATTTCCTTCACTCCATAGATGCTGCTGCACCCGCAGTGTTTCTCGAGTTTTATTGTGTGTACCAGTCTATCTGTCTCTCCCCTCTCTCTCTCTCTCTGCCCTTCTCTCTTCACAGCCCGCGACTCAACTCATGCACGCCTGCTCCAACCCACCCCCTTCACCTCTCTCCCCATCCTCTTCTTCCTCTCTCCACCCCTCTCCTCTCTCACCCTCCTCTCTCCCCACCTTCCTCATCCCCCTTCCTCTCAACCCTCCTCCTCCCCCACATCACAATTTTTTTTTCTAACATTAAATTTTCTCTCTTTGCACCACCCCCCCCTCGAGACGTACCTGAGAGGTGAGGGCTATTCGTCAGTGGATAGGGTGGAGATGGAATAAAAGAAGAAAATTAAAATATTAATATAATATCAAGGGGTGTGATGAGTGTGTGTGTTTGTGGGTGCCAGATTCACACCCCGCAACCCTGCTTTGGAGGTACAGACCCAACGGGTGGTTAGTGTGACATCACAGCCCCCCGCCCCAAACGCACGTTCGGTGTCCAGACCCAACGGGTCTGCACTTGGTCTAGTAATACAATAAAAACAACAATAAACACATATTAACATCCACCACAGTGAGTCCACCCAGCATCTCCTCACTGTGATGGAGGCAAAAGTCTTAGGTCTGCAGTCTCTTCCCTCCTCTTCTCCCTCTGCGCTGAGGCGATAACCCCCGGGCTATGTTATAAATCAGTCCCGCGGCTCAAACACCGCGGCCCGGGGTGGTCGAAGCTGCCGCCCACCAGTCCTGCAGACGCAGACGCTGGCCCGCGGCCGAACCCCGTACTCAGGCCACGACCGACAGAACACCGTCCCAGCCACCCTCACGTGAGTACCGTGCCGTCTTCAGCCTCGGGCTGGGCCGCCCCGACATGGGCGCCGAACCTCCCCCGGGCCGAGCCGCCCCGACATGGGCGTCGTTTCTTCCCCGGGCCGGGCCGCCCCGACATGGGCGCCGAACCTCCCCCGGGCCGGGCCGCCCCGACTTGGGCGTCGCTTCTCACTCTGGCTGGGCTGCCCCGACTTGGGCGTCGCTTCTCCCACGGCTGGGCCGCCACGACTTGGGCGTCGCTTCTTCCCCCGGCCGGGCCGCCCCGACTTGGGTGTCGCTTCTCCCTCCGGCCGGGCTGCCCCGACATGGGCGCCGAACCTCCTTCGGGCTGCGAGCGCCGCACCTCCCCGAGCTCGGCCGCTCCAACGGGAGCCTCGTTTCACCCTTGGGCTGGCCGCCCTCACGAGAGCGCCACAACCTCTCACGGGAGCACTGTTCCAGCCCTGAGCCGGACCACCCTCACGGGAGCGAGCTCAGGGCGAGTCCTGATGGGCTCTGCCTCCGGAGCCTCGAGGTCATCAGCTCCATTAGGCCTCAGCGCAGACAGAGGCAGAGAAGGGGAATACGACAAAAAAGTCGCATTCCCCCGCAGGGAGAGACTGCAAATCCCGTTTCAACCCCCCACCCCCCGAAAACACAAACTAAGAACCAAAAACTAGACTAACCAAAACAAAATAAACAACACAAAAAACACAAACAAACGGGACTGCCGATGAGCCGCAGCAGCCAGGGCCGCGCCGCCACTCCGTATATGAACAGTGCCTGTTTATGAACAGGCACTGAGTAATATGCATCCTTAAGATCTATACATGCCATATAACACCCTCTGGGAACCAATTGCTTGGCAGTGGCAAAAGTTTCTATCTTGAAATGCCTATACTGCACAAACGGATTAAGGTCCGTCAGGTCCAAAATGATCCGACTACCACCATCATTCTTTGGTCTAGGAAAATGTTAGATACGAATTGGTGAGGTTGCCAAACTCTCTTTTCAATTACATCTTTGAGATATAATTTCTCAATTTCAGCCTGAACCTCCAAATTCCTTTTTTTGTGAGAAAACAAATGCCCTCCTCGGTGAATGTTGTGTAGGTGGACACAAATTAGAAATGAATTCAATTTTAAACCCCTGTATCGCTTGCAGTATAAACAATTCGGATGTTATCCAATACCATTCTTTCAGAAACCAGTGTAACCTTCCCCCAACTGGTAGGTGACTATCCCTGAACATGTTTCTACAAGCACCAGACCCACCTACTTCCATGGTTACCGGTGGAGTTCTTTGTCCCCTGGCTCTGGTGGGAAACGGCATAGTTGTTCGTGTTCCTGCAGGAGTGCGCCAGTTGCGCACATTGAATGGCCGACTTGATCCTTGCCCGGCCCCGGTTTTGGCAAACCGCTTGTAGGGGTCCTGCCTCCGCAGGGTTCTGCCGGTCATTGGCACTTTAATGAGCCCCACGGTCTTTGCCTCGTCGTCCAATTCCTTCACCCGCTTCGCAAGGTCTTCTCCAAATAAAAGATTTGGTGGCTGGACGTTCGCTGGGCTTAAAGAGGGCTGCGAATTTCGGATTAATCGTAGGGCGGATGGCGCTCTTTCTAAGGCAGTTTATCTCAAAGTGCACATTGCACATGAGAGCCAGGGTATCCTGCTGAATCTCAGACAGGTGCCCCCCATCCACCGACCTCCCAAACGCCGTAATGCCAGAAGCCAGTAGCTTCAGTACCCTCTGCAGCTTCATCTCCTGTGCCCTGATGCCTACTCCCATGTGGCCCCAGATGGCTGAATTACTGCCGGCACCTTCAGCAGAATACAATTAGCCGGTGTATCATATTTCCGAGCTGTTGCATCCATAGTGAGCTCCTGGAGCTGGTGTGATGCTAGATAATTTATTGTGGCAACCAAATCATCACCCAGCGGCTCTCCCGAATCTGTCGGGATGGCAAATCTCGCTGCCAGAAATGGGACCTCCGGCTCGTGACCTTCGTCCCTTGAGGCAGCCTCCAATGCTAACCCCTCAGAGTCGGCGTCAGATTCGTCCTGACCCGGTAGGCTCACCTCCTCCTTGAGGGAGACATTAGGCAGCCCTGTAATAGGCGCTGGTGGCGCTGGCTCTTGGAGAGACCTGCGCTCTTGATGGAGCATCCTCTCTAACAGGTGCTCTACCGTGGATAACAGCCCATACACGGTATCCCTTCTTGGAGGAGAACCCTCCCGACCGGACTCGTCCGAGTCTATCGGCCGTGCAGACTTGCTGGTGGCTTTACGCCCCACCGGCGTAGCCCTGGCGTCCTGAGACCCCAAGCTTGCAGTCGCTGGTTTAACAACTGGCGACTCTGTAGATGAGCTAGGCGGCCGCCCGCTACCCGCACTCTCGCGGTCCTTGGTAATTTTCTAAACGACTCGCCTTGCTCGCAACGACTTCTCCATGCTTGGACTTGCCCTCCTGCAACAAGATTTAACAAGCGCAGAAGAACCCGACCTCACACTAAGTTTAACACTTACCTGAGGCATTTTAAACTTACCGCTGGAGGAGCTCTGCCCTCCGAGCTGGTCGCTGCGCCATGCGTCAGACGTAATGACGCGCATGCCGACTGACGGGGTTCTTCACGGAATCACTCACGTGACTCCGAAGTAAAATTGATAGCATATGGAAATTGATTGTTTAAATTTGAACACCGGTCGCCTCCTCCACGGAGGGGCGACTTTTTCCATGTCGCCTCCCTCCCGGCCTAACAGCTTGGATTAGAGCGGCCTTTCCCGGAGTCGGGCCCGGAGCATCGGCAGCAGGCGCAGCGTGGACTTTCCATTGCGGAGCGGGCGAACCCTTGTGGGGGATGCCAGAGAGGAGTGCTCTGATCGCTGGCCTGGTGACTTTGGCATCATGAGGCTGGACTTACCTGGGATTCCTCGCCGGGGATCACCAGAGAAGAGCTCCGACTGCCAGCCTATAACATCGTGAAGCCGCGGTCTCCGGTAGGAAAGTGCTGATTCGGGACCTCCATGAGTGTGTTCGACCGTCCCGACGTCGGAGTTTCAATCATCCTGACGATAGTGCCTGTACATCGGGCTGTCCGTAGCGGCAACTACAGAGTGTTTATGGCCCTGACCACAGGTGAACAAGGAGGAGGACTGGCTGAACTTTGTTGCCTTCCACCACAGTGAAGAATGCTGTGGTAAATGTTTGTGTTTAATTTTATTGTGTATTGTGTGTTCTTTTTAAGTGTATCACTGCTGGAAAATTCATTTCACTGCACCTTCGGGTGCATGTGCAAATAAAATTGCCGGTGGAGGCAGGTTCTCTGGAAATTTTCAAGAGAGAGCTAGAGAAGGCTCTTGAATATGGCGGCGTCAGGGGATATGGGGAGAAGGCAGGAATGGGGTACTGATTGTGGATGATCAGCCATGATCACATTGAATGGCGGTGCTGGCTCGAAGGGCCGTATGGCCTACTCCTGCACCTATTGTCTATTGCCTATTGTCTATTGGTCCATCAGAATGAGTGATGGGAATCAAATCTCCAGTGATAAAACCTCTTGAGAGTGACTAGGAACATTGTTTGCAAAGTTTAAATTCAGAGACAAGATGAAAACTCAATGCTTAGCTCAGTATGTAGCATTGCTGATAAACTGGATGTGCCACCCTTTGACCGACTGTTGCATTGATTATAAGCTTGCCAGATATTCAGGCTGGTATGCTGCTTCTCATACTATTATTATTCCAGGATGGTTCTTGACATTATTTTCATTTAAATGTGGCCACAATATAAGTGGTTACAAAAGAACATTTTCAGAGGTATTGCTTACATTTTTTGACAAAGCTATTTGCCTTTCCTCAAATGAAACAAAATATAACTATCACCATTGGTCTAATTTTAAAAGGTTATAGTTTTCATTAAAAAATCACCTATCATCCTTAGAGTGGCTGTTAAATAAATTAACTCCTGGTCCGTTTTCAGCTGGAATGTCTATCAGTAGCTGTGCAGTATATATCTGAAGACTGTATCTGTCCTTGACGAGGATAGGCTTCAGAACGTAGCTGTCATTCTTCGAAAATCATCTCAGTTATAGCTGGCTTGCCGCAGTAAATCTCTTTCAGTCACGAAGGTTCAGGACTTGAGGTCAAAGTTATTCAGAATTCCATAGGTTGCACTGAACGTAACACTGGCAACAGAAGCACAGCTAAAGGACCATCCATTTCTGCTGTTTTTACTCGATTCATGACTATTATCATGGTTACTTTACTTTACTTCAGAGCAACCAATTGAGAATTAAAGGTTATTCTGATTACTTCTTTGATATGAAAAAAAATGAATGTGGTTTTTCCAAAAAATGACAATCATTCATTTAATCAAATAATTTCTATTGATTGATTTTTCAACTGAATCCAATCGCATATCAGTCAAAATACACGTTCAAATTAACTGAAGCTTATCAAACTTGGTGGCAAATCTCACATATAAATCCTGCAAACAGGCATCATATTGTAAGCATTTGCCTGAATCAGTCCAATGTGACCCTCTTTAAGTTGAGTATTCTTTTCTGAATTTGAATCAAATTCAATTCCATTTTCTCAAATTATGATGTGTATCTTGAGAGTAACAATATGTGTCTGCTGTTATTGACAGCATATGTAAAAAACATTATTTTCTTTGTTTTATTTGTGCTGGTAGAGTCGATGAATTTATTTTTGGGAGCAAGTGTTTCTGGACTGGATTAAAAGTACAAGCTGCAATTTCCTATTGAATATTGATCCCTGGATTTCTCAGCTGAATGCAATTTGTTTCTTTGTCAAAAAGTGAATTGTAATCTCTCTCATATAGTCATTTTGACAGGAGGGGCATGCATTCATGTAGGGCGTCTGTCTGTTTAATATTTGAAAGGAATATATGAAATTAACCATGTTAGGTGGCATCAACCTTTGAAAAAACAGCAGTCCTTTCTAGACTATGTTAATGAATAAGAGAATCAGGCCGCTAATTTGATACAATCTATTTTGTACTGTTGTCCATGATGATTTTTACCCTTCTGGCTTCTGGGCAAGATTATTTAATCTGATTAATTAATCCTTAAAATTGCACAAATTATTTAATTTGCATCTATCTTGAGTACTGCAACATAACTGAAACCTTGAATAACAGAGAAAAGGAGATGAGTGATGAATTGATTGGATGGAAAAAAATGCAATTGGACAGAGAAAAGAAAAACCTATGGATTTGTATCAACCATGTTATAGTCTCTGGATACAGTAAAGTAATTTTTGTGTAGGACAAGTATGGGATCTCGGCAATGCGAGGTAGGCAAGCATTTTATGCCTATCTGCAATTACCCCACATAAGAAGGTGTTGAGTTGATTTCCTGAATTCCACCAATCTCTATACTAGAGGCAGGACTGCCATTAAATATGGAGTGCACAAGTTCACATTATAGGAGTAGAATTAGGCCATTTGGCCCATCCACTCCACCACTCAATCACGGCTGATCTCTGCCTCCTAATCCCATTTTCCTGCCTTCTCCCCATAAACCTTGACACCCGTTCTAATCAAAAATTTGTCTATGTCTGCCTTAAAAATATCCACTGGCTTGGCCTCCACAGCCCTCTGTGGCAATGAGTTCCACAGATTAACTACCTTCTGCCTAAAGAAGTTCTCCTCACCTCTTTTCTAAAAGAGCACCCTTTAATTCTGAGGCTATGACCTCTGGTCCTAGACTCTCCCACCAGTGGAAACGTCCTTTCCACATCCACTCTATCTATGCCTTTCATTATTCTGTAAGTTTCAATGAGGTCTCCCCTCAACCTTCTAATCTTCAATGAGTAGAGGCCCAGTGCTGTCAAACCCTCATCATATGCTAACCCACTCATTCCTGGAATCATTCTTGTAAACGTCCTCTGGACCCTCTCCAGAGACAGCACATCCTTCCTCAGATATGGGGCCCAAATTTGCTCACAATTCTCCAAATACAGCCTTATTAGCACCTTACAGAGCCTCGGCTTTACATCTCTGTTTTTCTATTCCAGCCTTTTTGATATAAATTCTAGCATTGAATTTGCTTTCCACATTATGATCCTGAAATGATAAACATATACTTAATTTGTAATCAAATTTGGTTGTTTCTTTTTGAATTGTGTTTGCTTTGCTGATCTCAACATATTATAACTGGAAGGAACAAGAAATGTGATATAAATCCATTTATCTCACTTAAATTGGGGATCAGGAAATACATTTCAGTGATATCAGTTGAACACTGTTTTTGGCTTTGTGGCTGAGGGATAATGTGAAGCAATACAATCGAGGGAACAATCGAAGGAAATAAAAACCATTCAAGTATATTAGGTGCCATTACAAGCTAGAGATCATTTAAAATTAATTCACTGAAAGCAAGAAGTGGGTGACAATAAATCGACAGGTCATTTAGCACAGACCCATTTATTTTCCATTGGAGTAGTAAATTGGATGCATTGTGCTATTTCACACTCTCACCTCAGGACAGTTTTGTTGCCCATTAGAATGTCTATCGTCATAGTACTAAATATAAACATAATAATACTTTTGCAATATTTACTGATCCAACACCTAATAGTTTTCATGCTTCTGTGATGACGTAAAAGAAGGGAGAAGATAAGAACATTGAGCATTCAAGTTGATAATCTTACTAATACCCCCAAATGGAGGTATCTCTGGTTGTGATAGGGTGATTCAATTGCCTGATGACAGCTGGGATGAAACTGTCCCTGAATCTCGACGTGTGCGTTTTCACACTTCTATACCTTTTGCCTGATGGAAAAGGGGAGAAAAGGGAGTGGCTAGGGTGCAACTCATCCTTGATTATGCTACTGGCCTTGCCGAGGCAGCGTGAGGTATAAATCAAGTCAATCGAAGGGAGGTTGGTTTGTTTGATGGTCTGGGCTGCGTCCAAAATTTGCTGCAATTTCTTGCGATCTTGGATGGAGCTGTTCCCAAACCAAGCTGGGATGCATCCTGATAAAATGCTTTCTATGGTGCATCTGTAAAAGTTAGTGAGAGTTGTAGGGGATATACCGAACATCCTCATATATCACCACCAGGGGCGCCACACTATTGGTAGCCCCGCCAACAGTCTGTTTGTTTTTAGTCTTAAAATTATTTTTTTGTGTGTGTTAAAAGCTCGTGTAAATGTTCTCCGGTTTGTTTTATGTGGGGGGAGGGGGAGAGGTCGGTGGAATTTTTTTCGCCATGTTTATGTTAAAATGTGTTTTCTGTGTTCCGTTGCTTTTTATTTGTATGACTGACTTGGTAAATTAAATTCCTCGTATGTTGCAAAACATACTTGGCTAATAAAGTATTATTGTGATTGATACCTCACACATGCTCAGATTAAACTTAATATACCATTTCCCCACCCATTGCTGTAGCTGATCTTTACCTTGATAGCTTTCCTCACAGTCCGTTACCCTAGCAATCTTGGTGTCATGTGCAAATTTACTAACCAACCCATCTACATTTATGTCCAAGTCATTTATATTCATCACAAACAGCAACATATCCTTGCGGAACTTTACTGGTACAGACCTTCAGCTTGAATAATGTCCTTCCAGCACACCCCTCTGCCTTCTCTCACTAAGCCAGTTTGAATCCATAGACCGTCAATGTTAATTCAATGGATTTTAATCTTTATCAAATGCCTTACTAAAATCCATGTAGACATCACCATCCTACCCTTATCAATCATATTTGTCACCACCTCAAAAGACTCAATCAAGTTAGTAAGACATGACCTGCCCTGCACAAAGCCATGCTGACTGTTCCTAATTAATCTGTTCTCTTCCAAATGGTAGTCAATCCTATCCTGAACAATCCCCTCCAATAGTTCTGAATGAATGAATAAGTTTATTGGCCAAGTATTCACATACAAGGAATTTTCCTTGGTGCTTTAATGTTATTAGTTGCCTTCTTGAGGCAGTGATTCCTGAAGATCCTTTCGAAAGCAAACTAAATGCTAGCATTTATTTCAAGGGGGCTTGTGTACAAACACAGGGATGTAATGTTAAGGCTATATAAGACGCTGGTAAAACCGCATTTGGAATATTGTGAGCAATTTTGGGCACCATATCTGAGGAAGGATGTGATGGCTCTGAAGAGGGTCCAGAGGAGGTTTACAAGAATGATCCCAGGATTGAGTAGATTAACCTACGATGAGCGTTCGTCAGCACTGGGCCTGTACTCGCTGGAATTTAGAAGAATGAGGGGGCACCTCATTGAAACATACAGAATAGTGAAAGGCTTGGAGAGAGTGGATGTGGAGAGGATGTTTCCACCAGTGGGTGAGTGTAGGATTAGAGGTCATAGCCTCAGAATTAAAGGACGCTCTCTTAGGAAGGAGATGAGGAGAAATGTATTTAGTCAGAGGGTGGTGAATCTGTGGAATTCATAGCCACAGAAGGCTGTAGAGGCTAAGTCAGAGGATATATTTAATGCAGAGATAGATCTTTGATTAGTACAGGGGTCAGAGCTTATTGGGAGAAGGCAGGAGAATTGGATTAGGAGGGAGAGATAGATCAACCATGATTGAATGGCGGAAATAGACTTGATGGGCCGAATAGCCTAATTCTACTCCTATCACTTATGACCTTATGATGCGGGGGACGTTGATGCCCATGATAATAATAATAATAATAATAGATTTTATTTATATAGCGCTTTTCAGGACTCAAAGTCGCTTTACAATTGAGAGTCAGGAATAAACAAAACAAAATAGAGCAGTAAGACAGAGGGGGGGGGGAACATGGGACTAAGGGTATGCAGAGGTGAAGAGATGGGTCTTGAGGCGGGACTGGAAGATGGTGAGGGACTCAGAGTTTCGGACCGGTTGTGGGAGGGAATTCCAGAGCCTGGGAGCTGCCCTGGAGAAGGCTCTGCCTCCAAAAGTGCAGAGGTTTGATTTCGGAGTGGAGAGGAGACCAGCTGATGTGGATCTGAGGGACCGTGAGGGTTGGTAGGGGGAGAGGAGGTCAATGAGATAAGGGGGGGCCAGGTTGTTGAGGGCTTTGTAGGTGAGGACCAGGATTTTGTAGGTGATCCGGTGGGAAATGGGAAGCCAGTGAAGTTCTTTGAGAACTGGCGCAAGCAAAGTTAACCGGCCTCCTTTATTCTTGGGCATTCAAATTACTGAACCATGCTGTAATGCAAAGAGTCAGTATGACATCTATATCATATCTATAATACTAAAAGTCTGATTTTGACCACTTCCTGTTGTTCTGTATATTGATTTTAGACAAAATGCTGCCACTTACGGCTGTGATTTTTGGCCATCTTAGTCAGAGTCCCCCTCCGCTGCGCAGGACAAGAGGATTTTTCCCATAGATGAAAAATAAAAGAGTTATTAGTGTTTAAAAAATGTTGAGATTCTCCCTCCTGAAGGCCACGCCCCTTCCGTAGGGACTATAAAACCCGGAAGTGTTGAGTGCCTCAGTCAGTCTCTGCAAGATGGGGGAGCGAGAGGGTCATGGCTCAGTCTGAGCTGTGAATAACACTGAACACACGTCTACTAAACTGTGAGTGTGGTTTTACTGACCTTGAGTGCCCTTAATGTGGTTTGAAAATGAAAATGTGGTTGGTTTGAAATAAAGCACAGCAAATGGTTGGTAGTGGTTGATTTGAAATAAAGCACAGCAAATGGTTGGTGGTGGTTGGTTTGAAATAAAGCACGGCAAATGGTTGGTAGTGGTTGATTTGAAATAAAGCACAGCAAATGGTTGGTGGTGGTTAGTTTGAAATGGCAAATGATTAAAAGTCTAAACTTTATAACTTCCTGTTTGCACTATATATTGATTTTAGATAAAACGCTACCACTTACGGATGTGATTTTTGGCCACCTTACTCAGTCCCCCTCCACTCATCAGGTGTAGAGGATTCTTCCCATCAATGAAAATTAAAAGCATTATTAATGTTTAAAAATTGTTGAGAATCTCTCTCCTGTCAATCATGCCATGAAGGCCATGCCCCTTCTAGTGGGAGGGGGAGGGATTATAAAACCCAGAAGTGTGGGTGTGGCTCAGACTCTGCAAGATCAGGGAGGGAGAGGCCATGACTGTCTGAGCTGTGAAACAACTCAACACACTGAATGTCTACAGAACTGTGAGTGTGGTGTTTATGTAGTGTTTATGTGGTGTTTTGTGGGGTTTTATGGTGGTTTCATCCTGCTTGAAATGGTATGAAACTGCATTTGAATGTGGTGGCCTTGCACCCTGCATGAAATGGTATGAAACTGCATTTGAATTTGGTGGCCTTGCTCCCTGCATGAAATGGTATGAAACTGCATTTGAATTTGGTGGCCTTGCACCCTGCATGAAACGGTATGAAACTGCTTTGAATTTGGTGGCCTTGCGCCCTGTTTGAAGTGGAATAAAACTGCACTTGAATTTGGTGGCCTTGCACCCTGCTTGAAGTGGTATGAAACTGCACTTGAATTTGGTGGCCTTGCAACCTGCTTGAAGTGGTATGAAACTGCACTTGAATTTGGTGGCCTTGCACCATGGTTGAAGTGGCATGAAACTGCACTTGGATTTGGTGGCCTTGCACCCTGCTTAAAGTGGTATGAAACTGCACTTGAGTTTGATGGACTTGCACGCTGCTTGAAGTGGTATGAAACTGCACTTGAATTTGGTGGACTTGCACTTGCATGAAGTGGTATGAAACTGCACTTTAATTTGGTGGCCTTGCACCCTGCTTGAAGTGGTATGAAACGGCACTTGAATTTGGTGGCCTTGCACCCTGCTTGAAGTGGTATGAAACTGCATTTGAGTTTGGTGGCCTTGCACCCTGCTTGAAGTGGTAAGAAACTTACTTGAATTTGGTGGCCTTGCACCCTGCTTGAAAAGGAATTTCATGGAATAGCCGTGAGTCAACTGCCAGCCCACCAGCCATGAGTGAGCTGCCAGCACATCAGGCTTGAGTGACTGAGCTGCCACCCCAAGAATCCATTTGGCCCAATGTCCACACTAGCCCTCTGGAAACCAGTCCCTTCAACCCACAACAGCCATACTAGTGCTCCAGCGAGCCCCCACCCCCCCCCCCCGTAGCTACTCGAGGCTCTCGTGGACATTTTTGAACATGTTGAAAAATCTTCACGAGTCTTCCCGAGCTTACCGTGTTTCCCGAGTACCTGCTGTTAGCGTTACGAGCCGCTAAGAGACGTCCCAGAGCTCCGACGTACCCGCTACGTACATTCTACATGCTTCCACGAATTTGATGATTTAAAAAAAAAATTCGGGAGAGCTCTTGAATGAACTCTTACAGTGGGACAGGGCTTTGACAGTCCTCCTCCGCTGAGGCAGCCCCGAAGATTTTTCCGATCGATGAAAAATAAAAAAGTTATGAATGTTAAAAAAATCTTGAGATCAGCTGATTGGTTCTCTCGCCTGTCAATCACCATGATGAAGGTAACGCCCCTTCCGGGGGCTCAGGACTATAAAACCCCGGATGCCTGGATATGAGTCAATCACTCTGGAAGATTGTGAGAGAGTCCACAACTGTGATTTTAAGCTGTGATTCAACTGAAATGTGAGTCTGCAATGTACTTGCAATAAATAATTTGTTAGCCCTTAATGAAAATGAAATGAGTTGCTTGGCCCCTGTGCTTGAAACTGCAATGGAAATGGAAATGAAATGAAAATGCAATGAGTTGTTTGGCCTGCCCTGTGCTTGAAACTGCAATGGAAATGGAAATGAAATGAAAATGCAATGAGCTGTTTGGCCTGTCCTGTGCTTGAATCTGCAATGGAAATGGAAATGAAATGAAAATGCAAAGAGCTGTTTGGCCTGCCCTGTGCTTGAAACTGCAGTGGAAATGGACAAGAAATGAAAATGCAATGAGCTGTTTGGCCTGCCCTGTACTTGAAACTGCAATGGGAATGGAAATGAAATGAAAATGCAATGAGCTCTTTGGCCTGCCCTGTGCTTGAAACTGCAATGGAAATGGAAATGGAAATGAAAAAGCAATGAGCTGTTTGGCCTGCCCTGTGCTTGAAATTGCAATGGAAATGGAAATGAAATGAAATGAAATGAAAATGAAATGGAGTTGTTTGGCCTGCCCTGTGCTTTTAATTGAAATGGAAATGGAAATGGAAATGAAATGAGTTGTTTGGCCTGCCCTGTGCTTGAAATTGAAATGGAAATGAAATGAAATTAGTTGTTTGTCCTGCTTGAAACCACAAATTTCGGCCCACAGGGCCCCTATTAACCGAGAAACCAGTTATTTTTCCCCAAAATGCCCATATTAGCCAAGGAGGAGCATTTTGGCCCTAAAGGCCCGTGCCAGGCCAGGAAAAGTCCAGAAAAAGTTCCTTTCACTGAGATTATTTTTAATTGCCCCTTCGGCCCATCAGGCCTGTATTAGCACAGGAGGTCCATTCGGCCCATCAGTAAGTATTCCCCCTGCAAGTATTAAACCTCACCCAGTATTTTTCTCCCTCCCTTCATTGGCTCCCTGTGAGATCCAGGCCAGGATAGACTTTCCTGTTTCATTGCTGTGATCTGCAGAAAAAGATAAAAAATGTCTAAAATTGATTTTACTTCGTAGTTACGTTGGTGACTACGTGAAGAAGACCCGTCAGGGCGCATGCGCGTCATTACGTCTGACGCATTGGCACGAACGGCAGCAGGAGGACGGAGCTCCTCCTGCAGGTGAGTAGTTACAGCTCCACCAAAGTCGGGGAGACTTTGGAGGAGTTAGAAAAAAGTAGACAAATTGTTGCTGTATTTGTTTTTTCCCCACAATGCAGGAACAAGTAAAAAATCATCAAGATGCAGGCGTGCTACCGACAAGAGGAGAGAGAGCTGTGGGAGCGCAGTCTCTGAAAGGCAGCCTGTCATCTCTGGGAGTCGCAAGCCGGTACCGGTGCGGCGACAGACTTGGCACTCCCAAGTGCCCAGCCGGGTACACAGCCAACGCCAGTCGGGCGGTAGGCATAAGCCAAGTCTGTCAGGGCCATTGACTCTGCAGGGTCGGGCCAGGAGAGTCCCGTCGGGGACAGGATACCGTGCCCCAGCGGTTATCCAAAAGGAGCAGCTCATACAGGGGCTGCTCCACAAATCCACACTCCAGGAGGAGTAGTGCAGGCGGGAGGCCGTGGGGACGGCTCCGCCGGCAGTG
This sequence comes from Malacoraja senta, assembly GCA_038087875.1. Taxonomy (NCBI): domain Eukaryota; kingdom Metazoa; phylum Chordata; class Chondrichthyes; order Rajiformes; family Rajidae; genus Malacoraja; species Malacoraja senta. The sequence continues at coordinate 3,127 of JAXLNO010002674.1, read as the reverse complement.
CCTAGGAGAGGCCTGCTTCACAAAGCCACACTCCATGAGGAGTTGTGCAGGAGGGATGCCGTAGGGAAGGCTCCGCCAGCAGTGCCTAGTAGAGGCCTGCTTGAAAGCACCCTCTTTGCAAGAGGTGAGTGCAGAAGGGCAGATATGCTCTGACCCTGAGTCCGACGACGACTTCCAAAGGGAGGGCATGCAGCGGCCTGAGCTGACACCGTGTGCAGCATGGTTTGCCATGTCGTCGGGCGCTGGTGAGCCTCTGGGTGAGGAACTTGCCACCAGCATAAAATATGCTTCACTCTGCCAGCCTGGCACAGTGCAACCGGCACAGCTGTTTGGCGAGGATTTCGCAAAGCAGGTGAAGGAGCTGGAGGAGGAGGCCAAGACGGTGGGCTTGATTAAGCAGCCAGCAGCCACATATCCATCAAAGCGAAAGTATCCCTATAAGCGAGGAGACTGGTCCGGGCAAGGGACGAGTCCAGCTACGATGCAGCGCAGTTGGCGTTCGGCTGTAGCAGCGCCAGGGAAGGTGAGATATCCAGCTCGAGGCCGGGGAAGAATGCCAGGTGGTAAGGAGGTAAAAGGGTCTGGTTCTCATGTAGACAGATCTAATGTGATACAATTAAATGTTTACCTCAGATATGTTTATACTGAAGGTTATTGAAGGGTATCGAATAAAGCTTAATGCAAATTCTGATTTACCCATGCAACATGTTCCAAAAAGGAGTTTGACTTCAGTATCACTGAACAATTGGAAGTTCAGGTGGAACTTGCAAGCTTATGTAATAAAGGTGTAATTGCTAAGGCAGTTTACCAAAGCCATCAGTTTGTGTCCAATATCTTTCCCAGACCTAAAAAGGATGGGGGATGCAGAATTATACTGCACCTGAATAGGCTTAACCCTTTTGTACGTTATAGACATTTTAAGATGGAAACGTCTGTGAAGGAGATCTTAAAGATGCGGATTCAGTGTCTGTTCATTTGCAGGATAGAAGATTTTAAATTCAGCTGGATGGGGCAATTATGGTAATACAATGCACTGCCTAATGGTTTGTCTTCAGCTCCTAGAGTGATTACAAAGTTGTTAAAACCTATTCTAGGCATGATGAGAAGTCAAGGGCATGTGCTCATGGCTTAACTAGATAATATCTTGATTGTAGGACACTCAAAGGAAACAGCTGAAGCATCAGTGGCAGTTTGTAAAACCCTCTTTTTAAAAATTGGCCTTCATAAGCTATCCAGAGAAATCTAAATTAACACCGGTGACACAAATTGACTAGTTGGGTTCACAATAGACTTAATCAACATGATTGTGACCTTGCCCAGGCAAAAAAGGGTAGAGCTAATTAAGAGCTGTATCAAGTTAATTGCTGACACAGCCTTCAATTAGCCAGGTGACCAGGCTGCTGGGGAAATTGCTGGCAGCATTTCCAGCAGTTCATTAGTGGCCACTTTATTATCTACAATTACAAAGGTCAAAGGAACAAGCACTGAGGAGAGTGCAAAATAGACAACACTACAGCAGTTGCGACAGGATTTAAGATTGTGTTCTCAGCATATCCTACAGCTCCATGTTTATGTGCAAGGACACATTTCTTGCATTACATTGAAGCCACAAGGCTTTAAGACAAGAAGAAACTCGATTATTTGTCAGTTACAAGAAGCCAACATAAAAGAGTGGCAGGTCAGACTATCTCAAGGTGGTTAAAGCAAGAGTTGGTTCAGGCAGGAATTAACATTTATGTGTTTACATCTCATTCCACTAGCGCAGTAGCAACATCCGCGGCCAGGTCGATGGACGTTCCCATCGACCATATATTAAAAGCCGCAGGTTGGAAAAATGAACTTGTGTTTCAGCAATACTACCATCGGCCGATTGCCGATGGAGGGCTGTTTGCCAACTCAATATTGAGTGCTGTTGCTATTGTTTAAAGTCTGGTTTCAATACTGTTTAATTCTGTTCGTTTGTTGCCCCTACATTAAGAGGGTTTATTGGTTGTTTTATGACCAAAATAAAACATGTTTTTGCATGTTTACAGCATTATTAATGATAGAGTCAATCGATGCAGTGAGAAGCCTCGATTTTGATCTGCGGCATTAAAATCACAGATCTTTAAAGTCTTCACGTAGTCACTCACGTGACTCCGAAGTAAAATAGTAAGATAAACGAGAACTTACCAGTTTGAAGTTTGATCTTTATTTTATGAGGAGTTACGTTGGTGATTACGTGCCCGCCACGCCCAACCTCCTCTCATAAAAAAGGTCATAATGGGTAGTTCTCATGTTGATCATCTTAATATGTTACTTCAATTATGGTGTTGTCTGTGATTTCATACATTGCTTTGAAGATTGACGCGCATGCGCCCTGACAGGTCTTCTTCACGTAATCACCAACGTAACTCCTCATAAAATAAAGATCAAACTTCAAACTGGTAAGTTCTCGTTTAATCTTACTATTCTCCCACCCTCTCCCCTTCTCTCTCACCAATTCTCTCACCTATTTTGGTCAGAATTTCTGGCAGTTTCTCAGCTTCCAGCCAACCAGCCCTGAGTGACTGAGCTGCCAGCCCACCAGGCCTGAGTGACAGAGCTGCCAGCCCACCAGGCCTGAGTGACTGAGCTGCCAGCCCACCAGGCCTGAGTGACTGAGCTGCCAGCTCACCAGGCCTGAGTGACTGAGCTGCCAGCTCACCAGGCCTGAGTGACTGAGCTGCCAGCCCACCAGGCCTGAGTGACTGAGCTGCCAGCCCACCAGGCCTGAGTGACTGAGCTGCCTGCCCACCAAGCCTGAGTGACTGAGCTGCCAGCCCAAGAATCATTTGGCCTACAATGTCCATACAACTCCTCTGGAAACCATCCCTTCGGCCACACACCCATACTGGCACTCCAGAAAGCCCCCCCCCCATTGGCCACCAATATTGGAATTGGTGGAGAGGTGGAATATTGCATTGGGGGACCAGCCATCCATCCCATGTGAACATGGGACCCAATGAGTCCCACTTAGTCTAGTACTTATTAAAACTCTGATCTTGTACGTGTGTATATGTGTGTGTATGTACATGGTTGTCTTTACATCTTCGCAAACACATTACGTGGTATATCGATAACATTTTTACATATTCCAATTGATTTT
>JAXLNO010002673.1:0-139186 GCA_038087875.1 Malacoraja senta | reverse complement strand
ACTTTTGTCTAGAGATGCTGCCTGACCCATTGAGTTACTCCAGCATTTTTGTGTCTATCTTCGGTGTAAAGCAGCATCTGCAGTTCCTTCCTACATATACAGTAATACTCCAAATGTTCACTCACCAAACTGTTGTACACCAGCTGCATGACTTTCCAACCTTTCTACACAATCATGCAAAGGAGGCTAGCATTGAAAGGTCAAATAATTCTTAAATAGTTAAAACCATTCTTAAGGAGAGTTTTTGGACCTTGAAATCGCAGGGGGGATTCTTGGCCTCGGTTGTCACATTTGGAAAATGCCGTGCCCTACTGCCCATGGTATTTTCCATTGAATGTTCCAAATACCCTCAAACATGCCACAGGCATTGACAGCTGGAAAGGTACAAAAACATACAAAAATAAGCTCTTTGGAAATTTCAAATTAGATTAATTCAAATTTTTTAAATTATGTTCGACCAACTTATTGTACATAATTCTCTGGATAGCCTGTTGTAATTTTCCACATCATCTTCATACCCAAAGGAGAAAGCGGTGGCAGGTAGCCAAACACTGTGTTGACATCCTCACTTTTATGCATTGGTTTCATGTCTCTATTTTTGCTGCGTAAATCAGTAAGGAACTCATTACTCTTGATGGCCAGGTCTTTTTTCTCACCCCGGGACTTAATTTGTTGGTGCTTCTGGAGTAGCAGAGGGAAGAGAAAGAGAAGCAAATAGTTTCTCAGCAATCTGGTGAGGGATTGAAGAAAGCAGTTTTGATGCATCTTCAGCATAAGCAAGTATAACAGAGATCAAGATACAATTATCTAATTTATATCCATAATCCAGATATATTATTTTTTGCTAGGCTATGCAACCATTTGAAGAAGGGTACTGACCCGAAATATTTAGTTTCATTTTTATTTAGCCTAGTTTAGTTTATTGTCACGTGTACTGAGGTACAGTGAAAAGCTTTTTTTGTTGCGTGCTATCCAGTCAGCGGAAAGACTATACATGATTGCAATCAAACTGTCCACAGTGTACAGATACATAATAAAGGGAATAACGTTTAGTGCAAGAAAAAGCCCAGTCAAGTCTGATTGAAGATAGTCCCAGTCTCCAATGATGTAGATGGTAGTTCAGGACCGGTCTCTAGTTGGTGAAAGGATGGTTCAGTTGCCTGATAACAGCTGGGAAGAAACTGTCCCTGAATCTGGAGGTGTGCGCTTTCACTCTTCTGTACCTTTTGCCTGATGGGAGAGCGGGGAAGAGGGAATGTCCAGGGTGAGTCATACTTGATTAACAGATAAAAAGTTTTTCACTGTAAAGGGCCTGTCCCACTTGGTGATTTTTTCGGCGACTGCCCGCATCATTGACTGATGTATCATGTCACAGAAAAATACGCGGCGTGATGCGGCGTGATGACGTGGCGGTGACGCAGCATGATGTTGTATGACGCGTGGTGTTTTTTCAAGTGCCACAACCACTTTTTTGTCGAAATGTTCAAAATCTTTTGGCAACACTGATCTGATGCCGATAAAATCGGCAAGTGGGACAGCCCCTTTACTCATTACACGTGACAATAAGCAACACTAAACTAAACCCATCCATTTCCTCCAGAGATACTACCTGAGACATTGATCCATTGACAGCATTTTGTGTCAATCATTAGTTTAAAGCAGCATCTGCAGTTCCTTTTTATTACAATAATCCTTATTGCCTTACTTTAACTATAAAAAATAACCTATTTAGTTGGTGAGTAATGTACATTCTTTTTATTCAATTCTTTGCCCTTCTGTTAATACCTTACTGAAACAGGAAAACAAAATCTAATACAGTAAAATATATATTCATGCAATCTTTCAATTATTCTCATGTCAATAAATTATTTTGCATGGAACTCTGAAGGGGATCTTATCCTTGGGTAAGGTTGCTGTATCTGGAACAGTAAGCCCCAAGTGTGAAATCTTGAGCGCGAGGTCTCATTTACCCCATTAAACACAAGTAGATGAACACTTTCATTCCTACTGCAACCCCGCTGTGAAGACTATGTGTCTGATGAAAATTAAAGCTAACTTTTCGTGACAGTAGTGTTGTGAAAAAATGTTTCGTGACAGGGAAATGCTTCAGGATGTCTCTTGCCTACATCTGAGTGCACCACTGTTTGAATAAAGGACACATTTTAAAGGAAGGTCAATGGTTTCCTTGATAACCCACGCAGAAAGTCAATGAACCCATTGCATCATCTGCACAATTATCGTGGGAAATATTAATGGAATCAGCATTCAGCTCTTTGCCTGTTGTGCTCTTCAAGCAATTGTTCTTTCCTTTATTCGTTCAGAGATGTGGACATTCCAGGCAATGTTGCCATTTATTGTATGTTCCCATTTTCCCCTGAACTGAAAAGACAGTTCAGAGACCATAACACAGCTGAGTCTGGTCATTATAGGTCAGAAGAGGTTAAGGAGGCAGATTTTCTTTCCTGATGGATGAAAGTAGATTGATAGAAAAATACAGCTAAACAGGCCCTTCGGCCCACTGACCATCGATTACTTGTTCAGACTAGTTCTTTTGTTATCTTACTTTTGTACTCACACTCAGGGCAATTTTACCACAGAGGCCAATTAACCCACAGACTAGTGCACCTTTTGGATGTGGGAGGAAACGGAGCACCCGGTGAAAACCCATGCAATCTCAGGGAGAACGTGCAGACTCCACAAAAACAAAACCCCAAAGTCATGATCAAACCTGTGTCTCTGGTGCAGTGAGACTGCAGCTCTACCAACTGCTCCACTGTGCTGCCAACTAGGTAGCTTTTTACATAAATTCAGTACATTGCAGCTTATCGTTGCTGATTAACCCACCCTATCTGATCGTTAGACACAAAAAGCTGGAGTAAATCAGTGGGACAGGCAGCATCTCTGGAGAGGAATGGGTGACGTTTCGGGTCGAGACCCTTCTTCAGTCTGAAAAAGGGTCTCGACCCAAAACTTCACACATTCCTTCTCTCCATAGATGTTGCCTGTCCCGCTGAGTTACTCCAGCATTTTGTGTCTATCTTCGGTTTAAACCAGAATCTGCAGTTCCTTCTTACATTATCCGATTGTTAATCAACTCCTACTCATCTGTATCCACCTATTGTTTGGCAGTTCTTGCCCCCCCCCCCCCCCCAAATCTCCTCATCCGCCCTCCACATACCACCTCTTTATACCGGCTATTTACACTCTACAAGTTCAGTCTGGATGCAGGGTCTAGAGGTCATATTGCAGTTATACAGGACATTGGTAAGGCCACTTTGGAATTTTGTGTTCAGTTTTGGTCACCATGTTATAGGAAAGATGTTGTCCATCTGGAAAGGGTGCAGAGAACATTTACGAGGATGTTGACAGAACTCGAGGGTCGGAGCTATGGGGATAGGTTGAGCAGGCCAGAACTCTATTCCTTGGAGTGCAGAAGGATGAGGACTGATCTTATACAGATGTACCGAATCATGAAAGGAATAGATTTGGTAAATGCACAAAGTCTCTTGGCCAGAGTAGGGGGATGGAGAACCAGAGGACATAGGTTTAAGTTGTGTGCGGTGGGGGAGGGGAGACGGAAATATTTAATAGGAACCTGAGAGGTAACTTTTTTATACAAAGGGTGGTGGGTGTATGGAACATGTTGCCAGAGGAGGTAGTTGAGGCAGGTGCTATCGCATCATTTAAGACACATTTAGACAGGTACATTAATAGGATAGGTTTAGAGGGATATGGGCCAAATGCAGGCAGGTGGGACTAGTGTAATGGAACATGTTGGTCGGTGTGGGAAAGTTGGGCCGATGTCTGTTTTCACGTTGTATGACTATAACTCTATGACCTGAAACTGTTCATTTCCCTCATAGAATCCTGTCTGACGCATTGAGTTCCTCCAGCAGCTTTCCTTACTGTTACTGAGGTTAGCTTTACTGATAATTCCAGACTTAATTCATAACTGAACCTCTAGGACAACTTTATAAGGAAGGCACTTTTCTTTCATTTCAGGAGTTGCAACAGATTTATGGACTTCAAGTAAATGATTTTTTCAGATATCTCCAACTTAGAGATTATGTAAAAGCAAATACTCTAAATTTTAGAATTAGAAATTCAGAAATTTTTGACGACTGTTGGAATAAACATCCTAATACAGAAAAACTAATATCTTATATATATAATATTTTATTAGACAATGATATTCCATTGACGGACTTACACAGACAAACTTGGGAAAAAGAACTAAATCAAATAATAACGAAAGATACTTGGGAAGAAAGTTTACAACATATACATCAATGTTCATTAAATGCCAGACATTCTCTAATACAATTCAAAGTAATACATAGGTTACATTATTCTAAAACAAAATTAAATAAAATCTTCCCACATATCTCACCAATATGTGATAAATGTCAACATTTAGAAGCTAACTTATCTCATATGTTTGCAAATTGCATAAAAATTAAAAATTTCTGGGTAAATATTTTCACAATAATATTTAAAGTGACTAGCATTCAATTGGACCCGGATCCAAAATTGATAATACTTGGAACATTAGAACTAAATCAAACATTTACAACAACTCAAAGAAACTTTATTGATTATAGTATAATAACTGGGAAAAAATTAATTCTAAAATTTTGGAAAGGCCCTATAACCCCCACAATTAAAATGTGGATTATAGAAATGACGGAGACCTTACACATGGAAAGAATTAGACTTGTCCTGTTGGACAAACAGGAACTATTCGTCGGAACATGGTCTCCATTTATTGACTATTTAAAGGGTCAGAATGGTTCAGCACAGGAACCTGACTAACACCCGTGCCAAGGAATAGATGAAAGGTTATACTCTGAAATGTACGAATATATCTCGAATGAAGTTTTTTATCGTAGTAAATTATTATCTTTTTGTTGTTTTTTTTGTTTTTTTTGTTGTTTTTTTTGTTTTTTGTTTTGTTTTGGGTTTTTTTTTGGTTTTTTTTCTTGTTTCTTCTCTTTTTTCTCTTTCTTTCTTTATTTCATCTATATCTTTTTAGTTCTATTTAGTTAAAAAAAATATTAAAAAATAGTATTGGAGACATTGTAATAATAATGGACGATATTAGTAATTTAAAAATGTAAGACTGGTATCGATTTTAATATGATATGTATCTACCTCCAATAAAAAATATCTTTAAAAAAAAATAATAATAACTGAACCTCTATTGAATTCTCTATCACCATCTCTATCGAAACTCCGCTATATCTCATGTTGTATCACTAAACTAAGCTAAACTAAACTAAACTAACTAAACTAAACTAAACTGTATATCAAAAGACTTATAATCCCATCCAATTTCTATTTAAAAATATGTAGTCCGGTCACACATTATTAAACTTGAAGCAGCATGACAAACATAAAGAGACTTTGATACTTTTCTCAACAGTTACAAACCGGCTTGTTCATTGACACATTACTTTGCCAAATATAGAAGATGCCCTCATTCTCCAAACTTGTTCATATTTCTACACAAATTTGTTTTCAGAGAATGTAGGTGATGATAAATTATTTTTAGCCAGCATCACTGTTTTTGAGTCAAACAGGGCCTTCACAGCGAAGTCTAAAGTAGGGCCCTAGAGAATGTTGTAGAGCAGAGGGAAAGTGGCATTGCATGTAGATAAGATGGTGAAGAAAGCTTTGGCACACTGGCCATTAGTCAGGGAATTGAGTATAGATTTTAGAACATTATATTACAGTTAAATGTTTTACAATACATTGGTGGGGCCTCATTTGGAGTATTGTGTTTTGGTTATACTGTGAGAAGAAAGATAGCATTAAGATGGAAAGTTTGCAGAGAAGATTTACAAGGATATTGCTAGGACTCAAGGGCCTGAGCTATCTGGAGATTGGGCAGGCTAGGACTTTATTCCTTGGAGTGCAGGAGTGCAGTGATCTTATAGAGATGTATGAATTCATGAGGGGAATTGAGAATGCACATCGTTTTTTTCGCAGGGGAAGGGAATCAAGAATTCGAGGCGATAGGTTTGAAATGAGATGGCAATTATTTAATAAGACACAAGGGGTAATTTTTTCACATAGAATGTGATGGATATTTGGAACGGGCTGTCAGAATAAGTAGTTGAGACAGGTACAATAACAACATTTAAAAGATATTTGGATAGGTACATAGATAGGTTTGTGTAAGAAGGACCTGCAGATGCTGGTTTAAATCGAAGATAGACACAAAAAGATATACAGGTTTGTAGGTTAATTGGCTTTGGAACAATTGTAAATTGCTCCTAGTGTGCTAATGAGCGGGGATCGCTGGTCGGTGAAGACTCGATGGGCCAAAGGTCCTGTTTCTATGCTGTATCTCTAGACTAAGCTTACAAGTGTTACGGTCTTACTCGAGAATGAGTAACTTTGGAATGTAGGCATTGCTGGCAAGGCCATGTACATTGTTCATTGCATATACTGTATATTGCTTCGTATCGACAATTCTATACACATAATCACAATGTATCTTATCTTCGGTGTAAACCAGCCTCTGCAGTTCCTTCCTACACATTCTTTCTCTGCTGTTACACCTCTAAATTGATGGTGGATTTCACACAGGTGATAGCTAGTCTATTCAACGTTTATCAGAAGTGATAATAAGAAAACTATGAATTAAATGCCAATTTAAAGAGTGTAATTCTTTTCCAAACTATTTTTTAATCCCCAAAGTATAATGAGCGGATTTCCAAAATCTACGTAATTTCCCAATTTCAATCCTGCTGAGTGCTCCCTCCCCTGTCATAAATCTCCCTCGGCCGATGCACAAAGACCATGTACTCGTCTTAAGGCATTGTTTTGTTACGCCATTGTAAATACTTCAACATTAATTTCGACCAGTTCCCACTGCCAACAAACTCTTGAACCAATCAACGATAGACACAAAATGCTGGAGCAACTCAGCGGGACAGGCAGCATCTCTGGAGAGAAGGAATGGGTGACGTTTCGGGTCGAGTCCCTTCTTCAGACTGTGTCTACCTTCGATTTAAAACAGCATCTGCAGTTCTTTCCTGCACATCTTGAACCAATCACCTCTTTCACGCCCTCTTCTTCGAGGTGCTGCCACATACGCTTTGCCTTAACTCAGGGGCGGTACAATGGCTCAGCGGTAGAGTTGCTGCCTTACAGCACCCGAGATCTGGGTTCGAACCTGACTAGGGGTGCTGTCTGTATGAAGTTTACACATTCTCCCCGTAGGGGGTTTCTCCGGGTGCTCTGGTTTCCTCCCACTCTCCAAAGACATACAGATTTGTAGGGTAATTGGCTTGGTAAAATTGTAAATTGTCTTTAGGTTGTAGGATAGTGTTAGTGTGTGTGGATCACTGGTCAGCATGTGCTCGGTGGGCCGAAGAGCCTGTTTCTCACTGTATCTCTAACCTAAATTAAACTAAACTAAACTAAAGAGTAAACTCTTATCTTATTTGGTTAATGCATTTACTTATGTGGAAGGTACTTTCATGTCTACCTTAAATTTGTTTGCACTATGTTGAATTGCACTGCCATTTTGCACTCAGAGTTGTATTTATTGTCATATTTGTCATTACTGTATGTATACTGTTCACTCTGTGAGCTTTTCTTAAATGAGAAATTTCATTGCATCTTGATATCCATGACATTAAACTCATTGGATCTGATCAGATGGATAGAAAATGCAGGCCTGTGCCATGGTATAGGTCAAGAATTCTGGTCTATATTCCGATAGTTGACTGGTCAATAAATTTCTTCCAACCAAATTTGATCATTTTATATCTAAATCCTCGGGTGTTTTTGTACTCAACCTGAGTAGCCTAAGTAGTCTGATCGATGAACATCATTCATATGTTGTGGAATTATTACCGTGATGAACTCTGCCCCTCTTATAGTCTTCAATCAAAGCCCATGCATATGACCCCTGTGGTCCATTTGGAACATAAAATACACGTGTGACATTTCCATTCACGCTTGCAATTTGCAAAATGGATTATTTCTTAAAATAAGCTGCTGGACAAAAATATGAGCTAGATTTATGTCCAAAAATCTTGACTCGTGAATTAAAAACCCCCCTTATTTTTCCTCCTTTTGAATTTCAAGGAAACTACATCTCTCCGTTAGAAACAAAAATGTACAAAAATGAATACATTTAAAGGGATAATTGCAGAGAAATTAAGTTTCAATTTTCCATTCCCTGACGATAATCTAAGCCTTGGAAATGCACTCTTGTCACTAGCTTCAGCCATGTCAAATGATTTTGTTAATACATTTCTACACTGCTATAATTCTCTGCAATTATCCATTTAGGAGTTTGTTAGCATCGCATTCCAGTGTCTACCACTGAAACAGAAACAAAAATAAGCTGGATCTTTCCAATTTATGGAATATATAAATGCATTCAAAGATCAGACATCCTGGTGAGTTTGAATTTCATGTTTATTTTTATACGAATTTAACATAAACTTTGTTTAAAGAACTGGTAATTTAATGAAAAGTACACCTCTTTCGAACTGTAATATTTCCAAGAGTTATTGAAAAGACACGCTCAATTAAAATTGTCGCTTGTGCTACATCAATGCTACACGCTGTTTACCCCTGTTTTTTGGCAGGCAAGAACTTAACTTATCAGTTTTGAGATTCTGGGTTAAGGTGGGGTCTCACTTTAGTCATACAAACACTAATAATATTCTATTCATTGAGGAATTAAGGAATTTCTGCTATGTAAAGTATCTTTCAGACTGAGATCTCTCCTGCCAAAATAAAATAGGCCACTCCATACTATTTTGATCCTTGTGACCAACGCGTTAATATATGTTCGGGCTGGGGTGGGAGAATATTTTATAGTGGTCATGGTGAAGCTTGTCAAAACCAGCTGTGTTGGAACCAAAACCTTAGCAGTTACACATCGATATCACGCAAGCAAACATGTGTGAAAGTCAGCAGAAAGGGATTGTTTAAAATATCGTACTCATCACAATGCCAAAGTAATCCTCTGGTGATTAAAACTATAAATCATAGCTTACTCCAGAATTCCTAAATGAAAAGCAAAGACTTGGGAAATCAAATTGGTAATGATGGACATATGGCGGGACTGGTAATGCCAATGATTAGGGTGGCATGGTGGCGTAGCGGTAGAGTTGCTGCCTTACAGCGCCAGAGACCCGGGTTCCATGCAGACAAGAAATGTGTGTGTTCCCCCCGTGACCTGCGTGGGTTTTCTCAGAGTTCATCGGTTTCCTCCCACACTCCAAAGATGTACAGGTTTGCAGGTTAATCGGAGTGGTATAAATGTAAAATTTTCCCTAGTGAGTGTCGCATAGTGTTAGTGTGCGGGGATTGCTGGTCGGTGTGTACTCAGTGGACGGAAGGACCTGTTTCCGCGCTACATCTCTAAACTAAACTAAACTAAATATGAATGGCAAATTTAGATATTACAATATTTATGCTTATTTTTGTCCTAACAACATAGCGGTAACTTGAGGGGCACAAAGAAGTCTACAATTCTCCAAATACTTTTGAAGTTAAATTTACTTCAAAATATCCATTGGCAATTTGAAAAGAACATCGAACCAAATCTGCACAGAGGCCATTCAACATAGAGGATAATTGCTTATATAAGCAAATTATAGCTTGTGAGCAATGTGAGTACATTAGCGTTAACTATGCATTGAACTAAATTGATAGATTACTGGTTACCGAACGCTGTAAAGTATCAGTTACAACATGTGCTAAGTTGCGAGTAGGAAAGAAAAACAAAATAGGATCCGTTGCTCTGGTGTTTACCTCAAAGTGTGGAGAATGAATTGGATCACAAGCAGATGGGCACTGGAATGAGTTGCCTCATTAAAAGGTTGCGCATTAAATCAATGTGTGTAATCTAACCTTTCCCTGCAAAACTATGAGCCAATTCAGAATCAATCTCATCAGCTTAAATGGAACTCATCAGCAATATCCCACGTACGACATTCAATCACCAAATGGATTCCAATGCAAGGTACTGCACAGTTTCCTCTTATTTTCGATAAAAGTAGAGGGAAGATCCAAGCAAAATAAACCACTGTCTTTAGCTAAATCTGTGACGATTCAGACTGACTCCAAAAACCTTGTTTAAATTCCCTGTTATAAAAGTGCGCATGCATTCCAGGTATGCTGAAATGTAATTAATTAATGAATAAGAAGCTTTAGAGGGATATGGGCCAAACATGCGCAGGCGGGACTAGTGTAGATGGGACAAGTGGGGCCGAAGGTTCTGTATCCACACTGTATGACAGTGTGGATACAAGGAAATTGATTTTCATGGAAACATGGTGTCGTACTCACAACAAGAAGTGGGCCATTCAGGACAGAGGAGGCAGAAGTTTTATTTTCACCCAATAGGTAGTAAATCTTTGGACACACATTGGAAGATTTTTAGCAGTTAAGAGAATACTAAGATATGGGGATTCATGCAGCAAAGTGGTGCTGTGGTGAAAGATCCCCCTTAGCTGGATGGCAAGGCAGGCATGTAATATGAAATGTTTCTATTTGTTGATGAGTTATTTTGTTCTTTTGCCCACCTCACTTACAGTGGCTTGCTAAACTATTCATACCCCTTGAACTTTTCCACATTTTGTCACGTTACAACCACAAACGTAAATGTATTTTATTGGGATTTTATGTGATAGACCAACAAAAAGTGGTGCATAATTGTGAAGTGGAAGGAAAATGATACATGGTTTTCAATTTTTTTTACAAATAAAAAAACTGAAAAGTGTCGCGTGCAAAAGTATTCAGCCCCCCCTGAGTCAATACTTTGTAGAACCACCTTTCGCTGCAATTACAGCTGCAAGTCTTTTGGGGTATGTCTCTACCAGCTTTGCACATCTAGAGATTGAAATGTTTGCCCATTCTTCTTTGCAAAATAGCTCAAGCTCAGTCAGATTGGATGGAGAGCATCTGTGAACAGCAATTTTCAAGTCTTGCCAGAGATTCTCAATTGGATTTAGGTCTGGACTTTCACTGGGCCATTCTAACACATGAATATGCTTTGATCTAAACCATTCCATTGTAGCTCTGGCTGTATGTTTAGGGTCGTTGTCCTCCTGGAAGGTGAACCTCCGCCCCAGTCTCAAGTTTTTTGCAGACTCTAACAGGTTTTCTTCCAAGATTGCCCTGTATTTGGCTCCATCCATCTTGGGGATGGTGTGTTCAGGGTGATGTGCAATGTTAGGTTTCCGCCACACATAGCGTTTTGCATTTAGGGCAAAAACTTCAATTTTGGTCTCATCTGACCAGAGCACCTTCCTCCACATATTTGCTGTGTCCCCCACATGGCTTCTGGCAAACTGCAAACGGGACTTCTTATGGCTTTTTTTCAACAATGGCTTTCTTCTTGCCACACTTCCATAAAGGCCCGATTTGTGGTGTGCACGACTAATAGTTGTCCTGTGGACAGATTCTCCCACCTGAGCTGTGGATCTCTGCAGCTCCTCCAGAGTTACCATGGGCCTCTCGGCTGCTTCTCTAATCAATGCTCTCCTTGCCCGGCCTGTCAGTTTAGGTGGACGGCCATGTCTTGGTAGGTTTGCAGTTGTGCCATACTCTTTCCATTTTCGGATGATGGATTGAACAGTGCTCCGTGAGATGTTCAAAGCTTGGGATATTTTTTTATAACCTAACCCTGCTTTAAACTTCTCCACAACTTTATCCCTGACCTGTCTGGTGCGTTCCTTGGGCTTCATGATGCTGTTTGTTCACTAATGTTCTCTAACAAACCTCTGAGGCCTTCACAGAACAGCTGTATTTATACTGAGATTAGATTACACACAAATGGACTCTATTTACTAATTAGGTGACTTCTGAAGGCAATTGGCTGCACTGGATTTTATTTAGGGGTATCAGAGTAAAGGGGGCTGACACTTTTCAGTTTTTTATTTGTAAAAAAAATTGAAAACCATGTATCATTTTCCTTCCACTTCACAATTATGCGCCACTTTGTGTTGGTCTATCACATAAAATCCCAATAAAATACATTTACGTTTATGGTTGTAACGTGACAAAATGTGGAAAAGTTCAAGGGGTATGAATACTTTTGCAAGCCACTGTATTCTTAGAGTGAGTCCTAAAATGTAGAATCAAAGAACTGCAGATGCTGCTTAATACGCACAAGGACACAACGTGCTGGAGTATCTCAGCAGGTCAGGCAGCTTCCCTGGAGAACATGGATAGGTGACGTTTTGGGTCGAGACTGCAGAGTTTCTCATGCAAGTGGGATTTCACTGTTAATGTAACAAGATGACAAAAGAAAGGAAGGTTCCATGATGTACCACTGCAGTCTGTGATTTTAACTCACACAATGCAAAGTCGTGAAATTGGATTTAATAAGTTGAAATTTAACGATTGGGAAGGGGGAGAAAAGGACAATGAAATTCTGCAAGACAATTTCATATCTTTCTCTCAATGACTCATTAATATGCTGGCGATTTTTACAGGCGATTTTTTAGGCGACTAGGCTGTTGCCACATGATCGCAGGGGTGTCGCCTGTATGGTCTCCTCAATCGCCCAAAGAGTCACACCTTTTTTCTGGTCGCCGGCAACAGGTACTGGCGACTGAACTGTCTTACCTTGTTGTAGCTTGTGGACGTAGGTGTGGTCGTAGGTGTGGTCGTAGGTGGACGTCCCAATGGGTCGCCGGTTGTCAATAGCTTGCCGTAGCTTGACGTCGACTAGGAGGTAGGATGTTGAAGACATTGTCGTAGACATTGTCGTAGGGGGGGTCCAGTCGCCGTTTTTTCGGCGACCTGCCACGACTATGAGAGTCGCCAGCAGTAGCCGAAAGAATCGCCTAAGTGGGATAGGCCCATTAGTCTTGCAATCATGTTTGACAGACATTGTGGGCAGTAGGGCCAATTCCTGGGCTGCACTGTTGTATGTTCTATGTTGACTCAATATCATCTGTTGTGGCATACGACCAGAATCAACAACTTACAGCCCCACCTCTACCATTGCTATTTGGGAACGATTTATTTATGCAAAAAAGAAATGACAAATTCAATTGATTAGCAATTCATGCTACTCATGTTCTTGTGGTAACTCAGCTTCCAACAACTCTGCAATCAATATGTCAAAATATTGCGTTCCTTCTGAGTGTCACTATATTAGTATATTTCAATTATGTAAAACATTTTAACAACCGTTCGGCTTGCAATTTAAATGGAGTATATACAATTGCTATTCCATAACTGAACAAAGGCTGACGGAATCATGGACCCATCAATCATTTTTCAGTGACTCGTAATCTTCAAGATAGGTGACCCATGACTCATACCCAAGTGGCCATAATCATGTCTCAGCTGTTTAAGAAGCATGGCAGTCACTTCATTAGCCACGCCAGCAAAGACAGATCACAGTGATGAATCCTTTGAATTCTTTGCATCCTTGGCATAGTATCCTTTGCAGAGGAATTCATTCCGAGGGTGGTGAGTATAAATGGAGCGAACGCCACAGCAGGGAATTGAGGCAGGTACTTCTGTATAACAGCATTTTAAAAGACTTTGGACAGGTACATGGATAGGGGAAATGGGGGCAAATAGGAATAGTTTTGATGGGGCATCTTGGTCGGTAGGGACGAGTTGGGCCGAAGGACTTGCATCCCTGCTGTATGACTAATTCTTCATTTCAACAAGAAAACACAGCGAGAGAATAGCCTCAGTGAAGTTGATCTCCTGGTAGTAATTACAATGCTGCACTGAAGACATACCCAGACGATTGTAACCCAGAGGTGTCACATTTCCTTGATTTATTGTTCTGTAAAAGGAAACAGGTCCTGGGGAGGCGAATGGAATAAACTCCATTGTGTAACTGGCTTGTTGGTCTGCTTATACCATGAAAACTCATTCAATGCAGTAAATATACAGAACCATAATATTGTGACCGGCTTTCTAACAGTCTCTGCTGGAGATATTCTTTCCCTTCACAATTAAGAGTGGAGAGTCAGGAATGTTTTATTGTCATATGCACTAAAACAAAACAAAGACATTCTTAATTGCAGCAGCACAAAAGGTTTGTAAACACAGTACTCAAGAGATAATATAATAAACCAATGTAAAAATGTTCAATAAATAAAAAAAACTAGTATAGTTCAAAAAACAAAACAAAGCTTGAAGTCCCTAATGCAACAAAGGCAGTTCGTAGTTCGGAGTTTAATTAAAGTTCATAGTGTTCATAGTGTTCAATAGCGTTCATAATGTTCAACTAAGATACACACAAAATGCTGGAGTAACTCAGAGGCACAGGCAGCATCTCTGGAGAGATGGAATGGGTGACGTTTTGGGTCGAAACCCTTCTTTAGACTGATGTCAGGGGAGAGGGAGATACATAGATAAGAAATTATGAGGTGTGAAAACAGGACAAAGGGAAAGTGGATCAACAAAAATGTAGAATAGATCATTGTTCGCTGGGAGAAGTTAGATACATAGATACATAGAAAATAGGTGCAGGAGTAGGCCATTCGGCCCTTCGAGCCTGCACCGCCATTCAATACGATCATGGATGATCATCCAACTCAGTATCCCGTACATGCCTTCTCTCCATACCCCCTGATCCCTTTAGCCACAAGGGCCACATCTAATTCCCTCTTAAATATAGCCAATGAACTGGCCTCAACTACCCTCTGTGGCAGAGAGTTCCAGAGATTCACCACTCTCTGTGTGAAAAAGTTTTTCCTCATCTCGGTCTTAAAGGATTTCCCCCTTATCCTTAAGCTGTGACCCCTTGTCCTGGACTTCCCCAACATCGGGAACAATCTTCCTGCATCTAGCCTGTCCAACCCCATAAGAATTTTGTACGTTTCTATAAGATCCCCTCTCAATCTCCTAAATTCTAGCGAGTATAAGCCAAGTCTATCCAGTCTTTCTTCATATGAAAGTCCTGACATCCCAGGAGGCAGAGATAAAATGTACTCGGAGACAGTCAGACTGGTTGGAGAACTGGGAAGAGGGAGGGATCGAGAGAGAGGGAAAGCAAGGGTTACTTGAATTTGGAGATGTCAATGTTCATACCGCTGGGGTGTAAGCTGCCCAAGCGATATATGAGGTGCTGTTCCTTTTAATGGCTATATTTGGTTTAAACCAGCATCTACAGTTCCTTCCTACACATATACATGTTCAATAGCCTGATGGTTGTTGGGAAGAAGCTGCTTCTGATCCTGGATGTTATAGATTTCAGGCTCCTATACCTTCTTCCCGATGGAAGGAGTGAAATGAGAGGGTGGCCATTGTGGTGTGGGTCCTTGATGATGCTGGCTGAATTTTTGAGGCATCGCTTCCTACAGATCCATTCGATGGTGGGGTGGTCAGTACCCGTGAGGTGTGTTGCGTTGAAGGGGGAGACCGTCATGGATTTGAAGGGAAGAGGCCAAGCTGTTTCTATCCTTGGTCAATCAAACTGAAGGATTGTGAAATGAACAGCTCAAGGATGAAGGAATAGTGGAGTGAGTTCCACTCAAAGGATGAATTCCATTCACTCCATTCAATGTTAAAGCGGGTGCAATACGAGAAGTAAGATGGAGGGATCGGTAGACTAAGATGATAATAGCGATGGAAATACTTTTGTGTTACATTTCTAAGACCTGCAATAATAAATCAAATCCCTGGGAATTGGACAGGACACACAAGAGATTCACGAGGATGTAATCAGGACTTGAGAGCTTGAATTATAGAGGGAGGCTGGATAGGCTGGGACTTTTTTCTTTGGAGCAACGCATGATGAGGGGTGACCTTATTGAAGTGCACAAAATGATAAAGGGCATAGAGAAAATGAATACTCACAGTTTGGATTTCCCCCCAGAGTATAGAGAATTCTAAAATTAAAAGGCATAGGCTTAAAATGAGAGGGGAGAGCTTTAAGAGAGACTTCAGGGGCAACTTTTTTTTCATTCAGTTGATAGTCTGTTTCTGGAATAAGCTGCAAGAAGAAACTAAAGAATAGTGTAGAATTATGATTTTCATAAGACATTTGGACCCAAATATGGAAACGAAGCTTTAAGAGAGTTATAGGCCAAATGCAGACTAATGGGATGCCCAAATGCCAACATTTGGTCAACATGGACAATTTGGGCCGAAGGGCTTGTTTCCATGTTTGAGTTAGCACAGTGGCACAGAGGTAGAGTTGCTGCCTTACAGCACCAGTGATCTGGGTTTGATTCTGACTATGGATGCTGTCTGTACGGAGTTTGTACGTTCTCCCTGTGATCATGTGGGTTTTCTCCGCGTGTTCTGGTTTCCCCGCACATTCCAAGGACGTGCAGGTTTGAAGGGTAATTGGCTTCTATAAATTGTCCCTGGTGTGTAGGATAGAACTAGTGTATGGGTGATCGCTGGTTAGCATGGACTCAGTGGGTCATAGGGTCTGTTTACACATTGTATCTCTAAACTAAACTAAACTAAACTATGGCTCCATGATTCTCTGATCCTAAGAGTGGGAATTCATAGTTAATATGAGAGTGTCACTAGAAATAGGATAACATATCATGCAAATAATATATTGATATTTTGTCTGAAATATATTTAGTTCATACAACTTATTAGTTTATTATTTAGAAATAAGAAATTGCAGATGCTGCTTTTTAATAAAAATACACAAAGTTTAGGAGTATTTCAGCGGGTGAAGCAGCATCTTTGGAGAACATGGATAGGTTATCTTTCGGGTCGGGACTCATCTTCAGACTCAAAAATATTTCCATCTCTCTTATTCTCTTAGTCTACATATCCCTCCCTTTGTTGGAAGAACGGTCCCAACCCAAAACATTAACTCTCCTTTTTATCCAGGGATACTGCCTGACTCACTGAGATACTCCAGCAATTTGTGTATTTTTTAGTTTAATATTTAGTTGCATACAAGAACTTCAGAACATTCAATTGCACTTGGAATTGGGAGAGATAATTGGGGTGGAGATATTTGGACCTGCAGGTCAATTTGCTGCAATTCAGACAACAACTAAAATAACTGCTTTAAATAACGCACAACTCCAGATTCATGGACAGTTTTTTCCCCCAGCTGTTATCAGGCAACTGAATCATCCTACCACAACTAGAGAGCAGTCCTGAACTACCATCTACCTCATTGGCGACCCTCGGTCTATCTTTGATCGGACTTTACTGGCTTTACCTTGCACTAAATCAAGTATCTTCCCTCATCAAGTATCTATACACTGTAAATGGCTCGATTGAAGCCATGTATTGTCTTTCTGCTGACTGGTTTGCACACAACAAAAGTCTATCACTGTACATCGGTGCACATGGCAATAAACTAAACCGAACAAAATATTATTGCCGGTCCCACACGTGAATGGCAGAAACTGCCGCAATGGACTGGATTTTCCTGGATCTATCCTGCATACAACTCACCCTATAGGAAGGGTTTCGACCTGAAACGTCACCCATTCCTTCTCTCCAGAGATGCTGCCTGTCCCGCTGAGTTACTTCAGCATTTAGCATCTATCACCTGAAAGACAGTACCTCCAACAATGCAGTAATGTTTTTTTGAGTAGGTATTTTGTTCGTCTCTGGAAAGCCATTTAAATTTGGAATGTTTGGACGGAGGGCTAGTGCTATCAAGTGAGCTAGAGCTTCAGGGTAAATTCATTGCTGTTCCTTCTCATTCTTTGACCAGGGCTTTTAACACCAGAGGAAAACTACGAGAATCTACTCTCTACCCGACACATCTTTACCTTTGATTTATTTTCTATTCAAAACTACCCCAAGGCATTACAACTGCAATAAAAAGGATTTGCAGATGCTGGTTTATACTAAAGATAGACACGAAATGCTGGAGCAACTCAACGCATCAGCCAGCATTGCTGGAGAAAATCGATAGGCGACGTTTTGGATTGGGACCCTCCTTCAGACTGATTATGGTGAGGGGGAGGGGGGGAACTGGAAGGAAGAAATTACCAGGACAAATCAGGGCTGACAACAGATTACAGACAGGGTGGTTCCCTGATAGGCCAATTGTTGACTAGGGACAGTGTGACCCCAAAAGGGATACATCGTTGTGAACTTTGGAACTGGCAAAATGGACTAGCATAGACCGGCATCTGAGTTAGCATGGGCAGGTTGGGCTGAAGGGCGTGTTTCTATGTTGTCTGACTCTTATGTTCTGAAAATCTCTGTTTTCCAGGGTGGTGGAAACCAGATCAGTTGGTGCCTTCAAACACAAATTAGGAACTTGGGAGAGAATATGTTGCAGGTTTATGGAGAAAGATTTAAGTAATGGGAGTGACAGGATATCTCTACCGGTGATGGTAATGGGCCAAATGACCTCCGTCTGTCCCTCAACAATCTTTTAATTCTGTGAAACTATGTGGAGGATAAAATCCGCAACAACTTCCTTACACCTGGTACCAAGGACTAATTGCCTCCATAAATCAATTACCCCTCTGCAATTCTGTGACATGTTTTCTATCTTTATCTAAAGTGCTTTGGCTTCACTTCCGTTGGTCTTCACTGGCCTAGATCCAACTTGGCCAACTATTGTTGGCCACATGATGTTTTCCTTGGCTCTGAGGGGTGCAGGGTTTGTTATAGTTGTACGTACTGTATTTACTTTGGAACAAAGACAAGGCATTCAATATTAGTCACCTTCCAAAGAATAGTTACATTCTAATATTTTTTATATCATTTGCTGGTAAGGTTACCTCTGCTTCATAAGATCATAAGTGATCGGAGCAGAATTAGACCATTTGGCCTGTATCTGTACACTGTGGGCAGCTTGATTCTAATCATCTATAGTATTTCCACTTGCAGAATACTACGCAACAAAAAAAAGCTTTCATTGTACCTTGGTATATCATAAGATCATAGGATCATAACATCATAAAATCATGTAGAATTAGGCAATTCAGCCCATCAAATCTACTTTACAATTCAATCATGGCTGATCTATCTCTCCCTCCTAACCCCCATTCTCCTGCCTTATCCTCATAACTTTTGACACTTTCATAGCCCGTCCATTGACTCTTCTTACTGGCCTCAGTTCTAGTTGTCAAAATGTCCCCAGTTTAAACATAGGGAAGACCGGTGCCACTTATGCCAGGTCCAAACCATTCTCCATGTCACATCACCAAGGCTGATCCTACATCAGTGATAACCTTGGTGTTTTACAGAACTCTGAAACAAACATCATTTAACATCCTCTCCTCACGAAGATCGGGTATAGAAGTCTGCGTATTTTTAGGAAAGGAAGGTATTGATGGAGATTTGAAGGTGGTGTATACAATCTTGAAAGGTTTAGACAAGTCAAATACAAATAAACTATTCCCATTGATTGAGGCTTCAAAAACCAGAGGGCACAGATTTAAAGTGATTGCCTGATGATTCAAAGGTGGTGTCATTAAAAAAAAATCTGGGTAGCAAGTAAGGTGAATGTGTCAAGGTTTATTGTCACGTGTACCATGAAAAACTTTATGTTGTTTGCTGTCCAGTCAGCGGAAAGATGATACATGATTACACTCGAGCCATTTACAGTGTTTAGATACGATAAGGGAATAACGTTTAGTGCAAGGTAAAGTCCGATCAAGGATAGTCCGAGGGTGACCAATGACGTAGATAGTAGTTCAGGACTGCTCTCTGGTTGTGGTAGTATAATTCAGCTGCCTGATCACAGGTGGAGTGTTAACAGCGCAGGCAGATACAACAGTGGCATTTAAGAGGCCTTTAGATTGACAGACAGATATGCAGGGAATGGAGGGATATGGATCATGTGCAGGCAGCAGAGATGAGTTTTTCTTGACATCATGTTTGGATTGGACATTGTGGGTGGAAGTGCCTGTTCTTGTGCTGTACTTTTCTATATTAACATAGAAAACATAGAAAATAGGTGCAGGAGGAGGCCATTCGGCCCTATTCTCAGTAGCTTTGTTCTGAAATGCACCATCTGAAAGCATAGTGATCACAGCTTCAACAGTGGGGTTTAAGAGATAATTGGATAAATATTTGCAGATAAAGAAATTCATAGAACCATGGGGAAAGAACAGGAGAATGGGCCTGATATGGTTTCAGACTTAATGTTTTCTCCTGCTGCCTCTGCGTGCATGCCACTAAAACCGTCCGTTTTCTGTTCACCAAAATTCCTGTTATAAAATTCCCACACTCTCGTCCAATCCTTCTGCGTCTTGTCTTTCCTTTATTTCCCCTTTCTCTTCCCCATCTTCCCCATCTCAATGGTTCAAGAGTACAATGGTTCCTTATTGTCACAAGTACCAAGGTACAGTGAATTTCTTTTTGCATACAGCTCAGTCAAGTATTACCATACTTAAGCATGATCTTAGATTAAGTCGAAAGGGTGTAGAAATAATCCACTGAGGCAATCTACAAGGGTTGCCAGGTTTTGGCACCAAGTTGCTTCACACAGAGAGTGGTGAATCTCTGGAACTCTCTGCCACAGAGGGTAGTTGAGGCCAGTTCATTGGCTATATTTAAGAGGGAGTTAGATGTGGCCCTTGTAGCTAAGGGGATCAGGGGGTATGGAGAGAAGGCAGGTACGGGATACTGAGTTGGATGATCAGCCATGATCATATTGAATGGCGGTGCAGGCTCGAAGGGCCGAATGGCCTACTCCTGCACCTATTTTCTATGTATCTATGTATCTAAGAGCAGCTGGGCACAAAGGTCTTTTCTCTTGAGTCCCTTGAATTTGAACATTTGTTGTCACCCTATTCTTTTCAAATTGTGACTCGAAAACTACGCACGAACATGCCTACATGTTGAATTAGGAGCAGAAACAGGTCCCTCAGCCTCTCAAGCTTGCTCGGCTAAGCATTAGGATCACAGCTGTCCGTTTGTAACCTCAACAATGAAGCACCATTGAACCATTGAACAATACACCTCCTAGCAGCTTTCCTTTCCCTTACTTACCAAGCATCTGCCTGTCTCTGCCTTAATAATATCGAGATACTCTGTTTCCACTGCCCTTTGATGGAAGACTCACAGCCCTCTGAGAAAACAATCGTTTTCTTCAACTCTCCCTGAAATGGGTGGTCAATTATTTTTAGAAAATGATCCAGAGTTTGTGATTCTCCCCAAAAAGGAGTCATCCTCTCCACAGACAACGTAATCAAAAGTCTTTAAGATCTTATGTTTCGGTTAAGTCTACTCCACTCTCACTCTTCTAATCCCCAAATGACATACATTTTGCCTTTCAACCTTTTTTTATACGACAGCCTACCCATCCCAGATTCCAGTCTAGTTAGTCTTCTCTGAACTGCTTCCAATGTGTTAACATCCTTCCTTAAATATGGAGATACTGTGCACAGAGCTCCAGATGTGGTCTCACCAATGTCTCGTATAACTGAAGCATTATCTCACTACTTCTGCGTTCAGTTCCCATTAAGCCATAACATGCATTAAGCCATAACATTAAGACCTGAGCTCTTATACTCTCTTCATAAACCAGCCACTTTTTCCACCCATCTCTTCTGCTTAAAAAACCCTCCTTATCGAAGTAGGGATTTGGCCAAATGTTCAGGCACCTGCCTTATGTCTCTTTCAATTACACTCCTTGGTACATTTTGCTTTGGAAACATCACTGCATAAAAATACCTTACTGGTGATATTCATATTTTTTTCTGCAGAGTCACTAGTATTTCAAAGTTCTGGCAAAAATGCTGGAAAATGGCACTTTTCTTATTTATTGTGGACTCGGCAGGCATTGCAGATTCCCTGTCAAAGTTTAGAAAATCAGTCCCTTTATGACATCGTTCAAAAGCATTCATCGATGATTCCTAAACTTAGCTTTGTGACAGAATTATGTAACAAAGTTGATCTTCAGCCCATCAATTACTCACTGACCACCAAACACCCATTTACACTAATATTTAAACAAGCCCCATTATATTAAGCTCATAAGTGATAGGACCAGAATGATGCCATTCGGCCCACCAAGACTACCCTGTCGTTCAATCATGGCTTTTCTATCTCTCCCTCCTAACCCCATTCTCCTGCCTTCTCCCCATAACCCCTGACACCCGTACTGATCAAGAATCTCTGCTTTAAAAATATCCATTGACTTGGTCTCCACAGCCTTTCATGGCAAAGAATACCACAGATTCACCACCCTCCGACCGAAGAAAGTACTCCTCATTTCCTTCCTAAAGGAGGGTACTTTAATTCTGCTATGACCTCTTGTCCAAGACTCGCTCACTAGGGGAAACATCCTCTCCACATCCACTCTACCCAGGCCTTTCACTGGCCCCATAGCAGAAGTGTCCACGCTGGAAACTGGAAGTATCTTGAGCTCATTCTGCTACCACCATCATCTATTGCAACAAGTGATGGCTCCCACTGATTGTCGCCGGAGGAAGCCTGCTTCCTTTTCAGGACGGACGATGACAGCGAGGTCAACATTTGAAACATGGAAGATGAAGAGAAGAAGAAGGCCTTTCACTATTCGACTGTTTCACCATTCACTATTCCCAACACATCCCCCTTCAGTTCTCCCCAGATTTTACTCCTTACTGAATTACAATAGTCAATTAACTAGCCGTATGTCATTAGGATGTGGAAAGAAACCGGAGCACCCAAAACAAATCCACGCAGCCACAGGAAGAGCATGCAAACCTCACAGACAGCACCTGAGGTCAGGATTGAACCTGGGTCACTGGTGATCTGCTGACTGTGCCACTGCCACCATTAATTGTATGGAACTTATATTATCACAAATATTTAATTGAATGTGGTCCCGGAGAAGTAGCATTGTTGGCAATAGTGTCTATGTAATAAGCAGTATTAAATCGGTAT
Source organism: Malacoraja senta (assembly GCA_038087875.1). Taxonomy (NCBI): domain Eukaryota; kingdom Metazoa; phylum Chordata; class Chondrichthyes; order Rajiformes; family Rajidae; genus Malacoraja; species Malacoraja senta. The sequence continues at coordinate 116,413 of JAXLNO010002673.1, read as the reverse complement.
TAAAGATAGCATTTAAACATGAGATTTAGGCATGCCTCCAGTCTGTTTTCTGTTCCTGAGCTCCACACATTAAAAAGGAACACATGATTGATTTCAGAGGAAGTAATGAGAATCTGAGCCAGCCAGGAACATGAGCTGACTGGAGTGCTTTGTTCATGAAGTATAGTTCTATTAACCTGAAGGGGAGGACTCCTACTTAGCATTAATCAGAAACACATTCTCAAGGCACAAGTAGAAAACCTTCTTGCTTTTTCTTATAATTTCCCTTTATCTCCCTGCCCTGCTGGGTCAACTTTGACCAGATTCCAACCTACAGTTTGTCTTAATGCAGCTGGCCTCTTCATTCTTGCAAAACTCATTATGTTCCGACAATTGGGTTCTTGCGTTAACCCTCTGAGATCGACTGAACAGTCAGAAGCAGTTACCAGCTCACGTAGAATTACACAAAAGAGGTTGAGAGTCAATGGAAGAGATGCTTTGATCTTCATTATCTAAAGGTTGGATTTCAAGAATGGCTAGAAATATCCAGTGGCTTAGGGTTTGAGGAGTAGGGGTAGTCACGTGCTGATAAGGGAACCTGCCTGACTTTTGTTTATCCCATTATTCAATTTTCCTTTACACAAACGTTTATTGATAAGGCACAGTGGCACAGTCGCTGCCTCACAGCTCCAGAGACCTGGGTTTGATCCTGCCTTCGGGTCCTGTCTGTGTGAAGTCAGCACGTTCTCCCTGCGACCGCACGGCTTTCCTCCAGGTGCTTTGGTTTCCTCTCACGTCCCAAACACGGGCGAGTTTGTAGATTAACTGGTCTCTATAAAATGGCCCCGAGTGTTTAGGGAGTGGGTGTGAAAGTAGGATAAGATAGAACTAATGTGAATCGATAATCGGCGGTCGGTGTAGACATAGTGGGTTGATGGGCCTGATTCCACACTGTAACTTTCAATCAATCAAATAACTATCATGACTGACCATCCAAAATCAGTACCCCTTTCCTGCTTTTTCCCCATATCCCTTGATTCCATTAGCCCCAAGAGCTAAATCTAACTCTCTCTTGAAAACATCCAGTGAATTTGCCCCCACTGCCTTCTGTGGCAGAGAATTCCAGAGATTTACAACTGTCTGGGTGAAAAAGTTTTTCCTCATCTCAGTCTTAAATGGCCTACCCCTTATTCTTAAACTGTGACCCCTGGTTCTGGACTCGCCCAACATGGGGAACATTTTTCCTGCACCTAATCTGTGCAATTGCTTAAGAATTTTATATGTTTCTATAAGTTCCCCTCTCATCCTTCTAAACTCCAGTGAATACAAGCCCAGTCGACCCATTCTTTCATCATATGTCAGTCCCGCCATCCCGGTAATTAACCTGGTGAACCTACGCTGCACACCCTCAATAGCAAGAATCCCCTTCCTCAAATTAGGAAACCAAAACTGCACTCAATACACCAGGTGTGGTCTCACCAGGACCCTGTAGAACTGCAATAGGACCTCCTTGCTCCTCAGCTCAAATCCTCTCGCAATGAAGGCCAACATGCCATTAGCTTTCTTCACTGCCTGTTGTACCAAGAATTGAGATGCTCCATGGTTTGTGGTAGATGACCATAGTCACATGTTAGTATTTGCCTCCTCTCTCTATTTGAAGGTGCTTTGGCCGCCTCTCACAAGAGATGCCCTCATGAGGTTTAGGCTCCACCAGCCTTTCTATTGTAGGCCAACAATGGATCCTTTTGTGAGAATCAACACAGAGATGCCTATATTTTGAAAAAGGGCCATGTAGACCTCACATTCACTCTGCTCAGATGAATCTTACGTTGGATGAAAATCTAGCATTTAATCCTGACCCTTGTATTTTAATTATTACTACCATCAAAAATGTCCACTCATGTTGGGAGAAGGGAGAGGCCAACCATATGATGTGGAAACTTGGGCAGTGGCTCTTAGCGGAATACTCAATGTCAGCTCATCAGAGCCAGGCCTCAACTTGTTCCCACTCCATAAACTTTTTTGGCACAACCCAATAGCTGGCAGTCACAAGAAGAAATCCAATCCAAGAAATCCAATCCAAGTTTCTCCTTTAAAGTTCTCGGGTATTAAGTCTAGTTTCTCTCCATACTCTGCTCGGTCTCACATCACGGATCCAATATCAATGAGACATTAACAGGTCATTTATCACTAGCCCATCACTTAAGTTCCATTTTTCTCTGTGTTCAGGAGTCTGCGTACATTTACAGACACAAAACCAGGCCAATTCTACAAACATAACGATCAAGTACAACAGGCTATCTAAGTAGAATTAAGAAAAGGCATTCAGAAAACAATTCTCAGGACATTCCCACAGCATATGTGTCGCTGCTGATATAATAGAGGGAACACAGCCTCCAATCTGCAGAAAACAAACTCCCACACAACAGTATTGTGAAAACAACCAATAATTTGCATTTTTTTCTTCTTCTTCAAGTTACATTGAGGGATGTATAATTGTTGTCTGTGAAACTAGCGATAATGACTCTGCTCTTTTCTGATACTGTCTAATGACATCTCCTACAGCCTCCAGAGAAATCACACAAAGCCTTACCCTCAAGACAACATCTCAAATGTTAGTGCATTGGAATTCCAGGCCAACCTCGTATATTGAAATGATATATATTTTTTAATGCAGAAGGGCAGCATGGTGGCGCAGCAGTAGAGTCGCTGCCGGGACAGAGTTAGTATGTCCTCCCCATGGTTATGAGGCTTTTCCCCAGATGCTCCAGTTTCCTCCCACACTCCAAAGACATACAGGTTTGTGGGTTAATTGGCCTTGGTAAAAATTGTAAATTGTCCCCTAGTGCTAGTGTATAGGGATCGCTGGTCAGCACGGACTCAGTGGGATGAAGGGCCTGTTTCCACACTGTATCTCTAATCTAAACTAAACAAGGGTCTCGACCCGAAACGTCACCCATTCCTTCTCTCCAGTGATGCTGCCTGACCCGCTGAGTTACTCGAGCATTTTGTGTCTATCTTTGATCTAAACTAAACTGCAAACCTGAAATAAAAATATAAAATGCTGGAAACTCAGCAAGACAGAGGGCATCTGGGGAGAGAATAAAAGGAGTTAACATTACACGTCAGGCTTTTACTGAATACCGATGTGAAAAAAGACAGAAATGGCTGTACTAATTAGCGGGTCAGGCAGCATCTCTGGAAGACATGGATTGGCAACATTTCAGGTCAGCACCGTTCTTCAGACCAAGGGTTCTGACCCAAATTGTCTCCTACCCACGACTTCCAGAGATGCTGCCTGACCCGCAGAGTAACTCCAGCAATATGTGGCTTTTTTTTTGTTGTAAACCAGCATCTGCAGTTCCATATCGATGTGCGTGGAGTAGAAGGTAGAATCTGAACGTTCTGATTTGGAGGGCTGCAAGATGGGTTCTACCAACAATGTACAGCTAGGACGGGAGTAAAAAGCCAAAGTTCTTATCATCAATCAGCAAACTCTATTGTGAGCACTGAGCTTGAACAGGGTGGGGAGAGAAACCAAGCATGCTTACATCAAGCAGCTGTGCAATGATATCCCATTGTTTAATTTCCAAACTGAGTAAGATCGATCTTCTCAGTTCGTGCCACGATTAACTGAGTAGAGGGAATATCTAGAGCAGAGCGTGGCACGGGGGTGTCACGGTAGAGTTACTGCCTTACAGCAACAGAGACCCGAATTCGATCCCGACTACTGGTGCTGTTCTGTATGGAGTTTGTACGTTCTCCCCCTGACCTGCGTGGGTTTTCTCAGAGATCTTCGGTTTCCTCCCACACTCCAAAGAAGTACAGGTAGGTAGGTAAATTGGCTTGGTAAATGTAAAAATTGTCCCTTGTGTGTGTAGAATAATATTAATACACGGGGATCACTGGTCAGCGCAGACCTGGTGGGCCAAAGAGTCTGTTTCCGTGCCGAATCTCTAAACTAAACTAAAATCTGAGAATTGGAGATGGGGAGAATCAATGGAGATGCTTGTGAAGGATGCTACCCAATTTTGTTTTCATTATTCTTTGTCAACTCTGCTCAGCCAGTTCAGAGCACCATTGAAAATTCTTCCGCGTATTACGTGGGAACACATTGGTTTACAGCGTGAGTTACTGGCATATGCATCCACTCTTTTGTGGGTTGTGGTTAATTCACCCCACTAACCCTTCATGCTGCCATTTGTCAACGTCGACATTTTGATAACTGATCCAGAAGTTTTTTTATAGACACATCGGGTCCAGGGTGGCAGAATCCCGGCGGGCCACAGGCGGCAAAAGGGATCCCAGTGACCCTCAGCCCATCCCAACGGCAGGCGTTGGAACCGGAAACCCCTCCGGAGAGGGAGGCTGCAGAAAGGAGGATGGAGTGAAAACGGCGGTGGTTGCTGGACAAAGGGCACCATGTTGTAGGAAAGATGTTGTCAAGCTGGAAAGGGTACAGAGAAGATGTACGAGGATGTTGCCAGGACTAGAGAATCTGAGCTACAGGGAGAGATTGAGTAGGCTAGTAGGAAGAAGGTGGGGAGGGGGGGGGCTTACCTTCTGTGCCCTCAAGCTCAGCTGCTGATGCCCACTCCAGGATACAAGGGCTGAAGTGGGCCGTGCAAGGAAAGGGACGATGCGGCTGGTGCAGTAAGATGTTACCAAAATGGCGCCTCTTGCATATGGACTTAGTGGGCTGTTCTGTACATTATGTACTAACCGGGGGATTGTGCTCACGTACGGCGATAGCCTGTGGCTGAGCTGTATACAAACTAAAAGTATCTCACTGTACCTTGGCACACATGCTAATAAAGAAACCATCGAACCGTAGATGCTACCCTTCGTCCTCTTGCCTGAATGGGATACAATGGAGCTGTTTAACATCCCACTTTCTCTCACTGCTCCAATTTGTAAAGTGATATTCGAGAATCTGTTGATTCGAACTGAGGGTGACACTCAGAATCTGTTCCAAGAAATGTATCATCAACATCTTTCCACGATACATCCGTGACATCTTCATTCACAGTAGGAGTCATAGACTATGGGTGTGTCTCCCTGTAGTCAATGTGAACATACAGTCGATTGAATACATGTGGGGGGAATGATTGCTTGACATGCAGCCAATGACAATCAGTACTTGGAATGCCTGAACTGGCACAAAAACAAATGGTGATCAGTGTTAATATTTAGGATCCAGAGAAAGTGCAAAGAGCAGGGGGTGACATGGTGGTGCAGCAGTAGAGCTGCTGCCTTAAAATGCCAGAGGCCTGGGTTCGATCCTGACTATGGGTGCTGTCTGTACAGAGTTTGCACGTTCTCCCTGTGACTGCGGGTGTTTATTCCGGGTGCTCTGGTTTCCTCCCGCATTCCAAGGACATGCTAATTTATAGGTTAATTGGCTTCTGTAAATTGTCCCTAGCATCATAGATTCATAGTGTCATAGAATGATACAGTGTGGTACCCTTGATACCCTTCAGCCCAACTTGCCCACACCGGCCAACATAGCCCAGCTACACTAGTCCCACCTGCCTGCGTTTGGGTTTTATCCCTCCAAACGTGTCCTATCCATGTACCTGTCTAACTGTGTAGGAAAGAACTGCAGATGCTGGTTGAAATCAAATATAGACACAAAATGCTGGAGTAACTCAGCGGGACAGGCAGCATCTCTGGAGAGAAGGAACGGGTGATGTTTCATGTCGAGATCCTTATTCGGTCTGAAGAAATCTGAAGAAGGGTCTCGACCCGAAACGTCACCCATTCTTTCTCTCCAGAGATGATGCCTCTCCCGCTGAGTTACTCCAGCATTTTGTGTCCACCTGTCTACCTGCTTCTTAAATGTTGGAATAGGCCCAGCCTGAACTATCTCCTCTGGCAGCTTGTTCCATACACCCACCACACTTCACCTTAAACCTATGTCCTTTGGTCCTCAATTCACCTACTCTGTGCATCTACCCGATCTATTTCTCTCATGATTTTATACACCTCTATAAGATCACCCCTCATACTTCTGTGCTCCAGGGAATAGAGTCCCAGCCTACCCAACCTCTCAGTATAGCTCACACTCTCTAGTCTTGGCAACATCCTTGTAAATCTTCTCTGGACCCTTTCCAGCTCGACAACATCTTTCCTATAACATGGTGCCCAGAACTGAACACAATCTTATCTGTACCCAAACTTGTCGTGTGTTGGGTATGTGTTTTTGCAAGCTGGCACGGACTCAGTGGAACGAAGGGCCTGTTTCCATGCCGTATCCCTAAACTAAGCTAAACTACAGTGAAAAGTTTTATTTTGCATGCTATCCAAATTCTATCAGATCTCTAAAACTAAAACTAATTTAAGCACATTGTTTAAGAAGCAAAATTACAATTTCAAGCTTTCTCACCAACAGTCACAAACATTACATCAACAATGCAATTTCTGCAAATAACACACTCAGAAGAATATGCCAAGCACTGTTTCACGCAAGTTTCACACAAACACATCAGTATTAGCCCTAACATAACAACCTCCTGTGATTCAACAAATTCAAGCTGAATAATTGAATTGAGACCAGAGTATTCTCCTGCAACATGGATACAAATATGATTGAAAAGAAATGAGAACTTCTTGCACTGACTGATTTGATTATTTCATTCTTATAGAACATAAAACATTAAAGCATGGGAATTGGCCCTTTGGCCCACAATGTCTATGCTGAACAAGATGCCAGATTAAACCAATCTTCTCTGCCTGCACACGATCCATCCGTTTCTGCTCCTTTTATCTCTATATAATTTAATCAATTATTGCAACCTAATCTCATGACTCAATTTGAGTTCTGTAAGATTCTCCCATTGGTGAATAAATGCAAAATTGTCATTGTTCACCTCTCAATGGAACACATAATAATCTCCAGTTAATGTCCTGATTATATTGAAATGCCTATTATTCCAAATTATATATATTTCCTTCAATTTCCTGCATCGATCTGTCACCAGTATATTTATCATGGTATCAAAGGCAATCAGATCCATTCTAGATGGACCGTAGATCGGACATTTGCTGGCTTTACCTTGCACTAAAGGTTATTACCTGATCATGTACCTATACACTGTAAACGCCTCGATTGTAATCACGTTTTGTCTTTCTGCTGACTGGATAGCACGCAACAAAGGCTTTTCACTGTGCCTCGTGACAATAAACTAAACTGTAAGTGTAACTGGTCCTTCTCTGTGGTAATTATCTGAATGTAGACCAATTTCATGTAATTTAGAGCAAGCTCTGTGGCAAAAGAATCGCAATAGGCTTCAAATGGTGAGTTACTGTGGCTGTGGGTAATTTGTTCAGCATTGTTGTTACTCCATGATCCTTGGTGCAATGTGACGATCACAAGGAGACCAGTCTTGCCACCAAGACAATTTTGTGGGTGGGATCTGATCAACTGAATTACTTTAGTTGGCTTTATTATTGTCACTGATAGTGAGGTGCAGTGAAAAATGTTATAGTGTTCTATCCAGTCAAAGAAAAGACCATACATCAGCAATGAGTGACAGACCATCAGTTTACTCATTCCAGAACTCTGGAATTCTCTCCCCAGGTGGCACGGTGGCTTGGCGGTAGAGTTGTTGCTTTACAGCACCTACAACGCCAGAGACCCGGGTTCAATCCCGACTACGGGTGCAGTCTGTACGGTTTGTATGTTCTCCCGTGACCTGCGTGGGTTTTCCCCAAGATCTTCGGTTTCCTCCCACACTCCAAAGACATACAGGTTTGTAGGTTAATTGGCTTGGTATAAATGTAGTATATTGTCCCTAGTGTGTGTACGATAGTGTTAATGTAGCGGCGAGCATTGGTCGGTGCAGACTGAGTGAGTTGAAGGGCCTGATTCCGTGCTGTATGTCTAAACTAAAAACAAAACATGTTTACAATCAGGCTGTCCACAGTGCACAGATAAAGGATAAAGGGCACAACATTTAGTGCAAGATAAAGTCTGATTAAAGATAGTTAAAAGGTAAATAAATGTAAAGAGTGGAATGGTTTAATGGATGACAGGAGATTATCTTCTGGGACCAGCATGCAAAGAATCACCCAGCTCCAGAGAATGGACTCCATCACATTTTTCTGACCATTAACCAGTAAAGGGTTTAATCTAGTTTTTGTTCAACATTGGACACATGGTTGGTTTCTATGCATTAATTGTGTGTAAAAACAAAAGGGGGTTTTGTGCAAAATGGATAAAGTGCATTCACTTTTTTATGATTAATCTGGGTGGGACAGGTTGCTGTTATCCAGGATGCAGTCACAGCAATTAAACAATGCAAGCTTCTTCCACAGCTGGTAAAACGAAAACTCAAGAAAATTTATTTTTAATTCAGGAAACAGTGTTTGTCAGCAACGATTTGGGAATGAAACGTCAATGAAAGAGTCTCGGGAGTCTCAACATTGTCCTGTACACATCATCTCCCAGCCTCATTTTCCAATGACCAGCTTCATGTTACACATATGATGCTACATATTCTTTTCAATTAACACAGTTTAGTTTCTTGTCACATGTACAATGGTACAGGTAAAGTGAAAAGTTTTTGTTGCATGCTAACCAGCCAGCAGAAAGATAATGCATGATTACAATCAAGCCATTCAGCCCTTTTCAAGTCTTTTTCAGTATGAATACATGTGAGCAACATGCAATGATCTCTAGCCTACTGATTAAGTAGTTAATACTTAACTACTAAGTAGTGGCAGTTCCCAATGAATTGGGTCGGCTTGTGTGAGGCTGCAACCGAGCTGGACATGAATGGGAAAGAGTTTAGACACGTTGTTAAACATTGTGCACCCCTTCCTCTATGTTTTCCTTCACCGCCTCTAATATCTACCTCTTTGATGACCCTCGGACGACCCTTGATTGGACTATGCTGGCTTGAACTTGCACTGAAAGTTATTCCCTTATCATGAGTAAGAAAGAACTGCAGATGCTGGTTTAAATCAAATGTAGACACAAAATGCTGGAGTAACTCAGCGGGCGAGGCAGCATCTCTAGAGAGAAGGAATGGGTGACGTTTCGGGTCGAGAGCCTTCTTCAGTCTGAAGAAGGGTCTCGACCGGAAACGTCGCCCATTCCTTCTCTCCATAGATATTACCTTATCATGTATCTATATACTGTAAATGGCTCGATTGTAATCATGTAATGTCTTTCTGCTGATCGGTTAGCATACAACAACAGCTTTCTCACTCTACCCCGGTACATGTGACAATCAACTAAACTAAACTTCCACTGCAGCCTATTATGGTGCTGCACCTTGGCTGTGCTGGAGTGGATTCATGAAGCACTGAATCATTTCTGGCTCTGCGCAGCATTGATATCACAGCTGCACTCTCTGCATGGAGCTCCCAGCAGGAACTGCCAATGTCCTGACTCACTGTCTGAATCGGCATGCTGAAGGTCGTAAAACGAATCACAAATCTTTGGCCAAGGCTGCAATCTTTTCTTCAGGAGATCAAAGTAGGCGTTAGCATCAAATTGAGCACATGCTCAACCTCCCGTAAAAGTATGAACTTCAGTCCAGAGACATCTGTGATCGTAAGTGTCACTTCATTATATGTCGACATAATGCATTCTCGCCTCAGGTTTTCTGATCTCATCAAGTCATGGAATGGTTGTGGCACAGAGGGAGGCATTCAGGCCATTGTGTCCCCACCAGTTCTCTACCAGAACAATTCACTAATTCAACTCCCTGCACCTTGTTGTCACCTAGCAAACTTTTTCTCATCATATATCATATATTTTTCCTATAAATCTGCAGATACAATATTCCAGATTTCAACCACATGCTGCTCAAGGAAGTGTGGGTTGCATGATGGCACAGTGGGTGGCATGGTGGCACAGTGGGTGGCATGGTAGTGCAGTGGGTGGCACAGTGGTGCAGTAGGTGGCATGGTGGCACAGTGGGTGGCATGGTAGTGCAGTAGGTGGCATGATGGCAAAGTGGGTGGCATGATGGCACAGTTGGTGGCACAATGGTGCAGTAGGTGGCATGATGGCAAAGTGGGTGGCATGGTGGCACAGTGGGTGGCATGGTAGTGCAGTGGGTGGCACAGTGGTGCAGTAGGTGGCATGGTGGCACAGTGGGTGGCATGGTGGCACAGCGGGAGAGTTGCTGCTTTACAGCACCAGTGACCTGGGTTCGATCCAGACTATGGGTACTTGTCTGTACAATGTTTGTACGTTCTCCCTGTGACCTGCGTGGGATTTCTCCAAGATCTCTGGTTTCCTCACACACTCCAAAACATGCAGGATTGTAGGTTAATTGGTTTGGTATAATTATAAATTGTCCCTAGTGTGTAGGATAGTGTAAGTGTGCGGGTTTCGTATTGGTCGGCGTACTCGGTAAGCCGAATGGCCTGTTTCCGAGTTGTATCTCTAAACTAAACAAAACTAAAATGGGTTTCCTCATGTTACTGTTATCCCTTTATTTTATACCTGTGACCTTTTGACCAAGGTTCTCCTCATCCTTCCGTCTCCAAAGACAACAGTCCCAGCCTCTCTATCCTGTTCTTAGGGGCTGTCCCACTTGGGCGACCTAATTAGCGAGTATAGAAGAGATTGAAAAAATGACATGTTGAAGACCTCCTTCGACTATGTAGAAGACCTCCTTCGACCTCCTTCGACTGTTGAAGACCAGCTTCGACTAGCTACAACTAGCTATGACTAACTTCGGCAAAATTGGACACCGAATAGTGGAGAGTGAAGACGACCTCCTTCGATCTCCTTCGACCTCCCTTCCACTATGATGAAGACTATCTATGACTACCTTTGACTACCTTCGACTACCCTCGATTACCTACGATTAACATGCCGACCTACTACGACCTAGTATGACTAAACCTACAAGTAAAAAAAGTATTGATTTTTTCCATGGCAACCTATTTTTACTCGCGGGCATTTTTAAACATTTTGAAAAAAATGCCGCGACGTAGCTGAGGCCTCGAGTACGCGGAGACCACTCTCGAGCATAAATGAGAGTTACGAAGACCTCCTACGACCTCGTGTCGACCAATCTGTGAGTATGTGGAGGGCAAACTCGCCAGAACTCGCGGATTAGGTCGCCCAAGTGGGACAGGCTCTTAAGTAGTCCTTCATCCTAAGAACCTTTTTGGTAAATCTCTTCTGGATCATCTCTGATATCTTCACTTCTTCCCTATAATGAGGTGACCAGGAATTAACACAATACTCCAGCTGAAGTCATGTCCGTGTTTTATAACATTTCAGTATGACTTCCTTGGTTTGACATCCTCTGTCACATATAATAAAGCCCAGAATTGGGTATATCTTCATAATCACAGTTTCAACTTGTTCTGCCATGTTCTATGACTTGTGTATTCATAACCCCACTTCCCTCTGCACTTCATTTTTATAACAATGTTCTTTATTCTATTGTGCTTTTCTTCATCACTCCTATCAAAATGTATCACCTCGCATTTCTTCAAGTTAACCTTAATCAACACAACTTCCATTCATTCCCTTAGCCCATTTATAAGCCACTGTCTTTTATCACTATCCACTTCACAATTCATTATATTGCCAAGTATTATATCATCTACAAAGGTCTGCATAAACTTCAGGATGTTATTTACCCTCCTCCAGAAACAATCATTCACCGCAATCCTCTGTAAACTGTTACGTAGCTAACTACATGTTTCTTTTATATCAAGTACTTTTATATCTACAGGGGGAAACAAGAACCAGAAGACATAGGTTTAAAGTGAGAGGGGAAAGATTTAACAACAACCTGTGGGACAACTTTTTCTGTCAAAGGATGGAGAGTATAGGAGACAAGCTGCCAGAGGAGATACTTGAGGTAGATGCAGTACCAACATTTAAAAGACACTTAGAAAGGTACATGGCTAGGAAAATAGTAAAATGGAAACATTTGATCGGAAAATTCCTATCAATATTTGATTGCTAGGAATTTGAGGGATATCGGCCAAATGCAGTTAAATGGGACTAGCTTAGATGGGGCATCATCGTTGGTATGGAAGTTGGGCTGCAGGGCCTGTTTCCGTCCTGTAAATCTCTATGCTTCAACTTCGCTATCAGTCTGTTACGTGGCACCTTATCAAAGGTCTTCTGGAATTCCACCAAATCAACCTTATTATCCTCTTCAAATACGTTACATCAAAAATTTCATTCAAACTGATTAAATATAATTTTCCCTTAACATATCCATTCTGGCTTGCCTTAATAAATTCATTTCCCTGTGGAAAGATGTATTGTAGAAAGTATTCAGACTGCTTGTATCATGGCCTGGTATGGCAATTCCAATGGCCTGGTGGACTCAGGCAATTCCAATGACTGGTGAACTCAGCCCAGTCCATCATGGGCACAGCCCTCCCCACCATCTAAAACATCTACATGAGGTGCTACCTCAGAAAGGCAGCATTTATCACATTCATTCATTCATTCATCATCATTGAAAACATTGGCGACGCAGTGGTGCTGACTCCCAACGGTGACGGGCGCACCACACATCTCTGTCCTCCAATTCCTGTGGACTTCTGCCACAGGAAGTAAAGGATTTTGGTGTATGGGGTTTATCATCATTCCTTACAATGCTATGTACGACAGTGATCGCAACTTCTACTGAAGTGTGGATGACCGTTGGCTCGCTAGAAGCTCATCCGCCCTTTGACAGGTCTTGTTTTTGGTCCTGCTGGGGTTCCACAGCCCCCTCCTCACCTGACAAACCAGGTGGGGGAGACGGTTTAGCATCTATCATCAATCACTATTATGGGAGCTGCCTGTACAGTGTTTGTACATTCTCACCGTGACCTGCGTGGGTTTTCTTCAGGATCTCCGGTTTCCTCCCACACTCCAAAGACGTATGGGTTTGTAGGTTAATTGGCTTGGTATAATTGTAAATTGTCCCTAGTGTATGTAGGATAGGTGTTAGTTTGCGGACATAAGGTCATAAGGAATAGGAGTAGAATTAGGCCATTTGGCCCATCAAGTCTACTAATGTCCCCACACCTCTAGTTTGCCCAGGAACATCCTCTTATGTTTTCACTCATACATGGAGTCTTACGAGGGTGTTGTTTATTCTTTCTAGTGAGTGGAATATATTTTGATTGCTATTAAAAACTTGATTACACCTCATTCAACGCAGCATAACATTTCAGTGTTTGATTTACAGAAAGAAGAGCTTACAAGTGGATGGAGTTCACCGGGTTTGTTGCTTCCATCTGATTTCTCTAGGGTAGGTAGCATTTGTGCCCTTGGGAAGAAAACATATTCACTGATATCAACATGTGAATTTCATAAATTCGTAAGTTCTAGGAGCAGAATTTGGCCAATTGGCCCATCAAGTCTACTCCACCATTCAATCATGGCCGATCTATTCTCCTGCATTCACCCCATAACCTCTGACACCTGTACTAATTAAGAATCTATCTATCTCTGCCTTAAAAATATCCACTGACGGCCTCTACAGCCTCTGTGGCAAAGAATTCCACAGATTCATCGCCCTCTGACTAAAGACATTTCTCCTCATCTCCTTCCTAAAAGAACATCCTTTAATTCTAAGGCTACGACCTCTCGTTCTAAACTCTCCCACTAATGGAAACATCCGATCGGTGATTGGCGTGGACTCGGTGGGCATAAGGGCCTGTTTCTACACTGTATCTCCAAACTTAACTAAACTCCAAAGACATAGGTGTTTGTAGGTTAATTGGATGGGTAAATTGTCCCCAGCGTGAGTGGGATAGTGAAAGTTTCTGGGAAGAGCTGGTCGCCATGGGCACGGTGGGCTCTGTGTCCCTAAATTAAACTGAACTAAATTAAAAATTTCCCACCATCTGGGCCCCGCAGCAGGTACAGAAGCCTGAAGTCTAACACCACCAGGTTCAGGAACAGCTACTCTCCCACAACTATCATGTTCTTGAACTGCCCTCAACACCACTAAAAATCCTACATCGGCTACAAAACACCATGGGTGACCTCTTGTATTACCGTGGATTTGTTCTCCAATGGTGTATTTGGACTGATTTATTTTTCTCTCAGTCTATTTATTTTCACTATTTTGTAGAATTTTAATGTAATTTAAGGTTTTTTTTTGTGTGTAGGGAGGAACTGCAGATGCTGGATTACACCGAAGATAGACACAAAATGCTGGAGTAACTCAACAGGTCAGGCAGCATGTCTGGTGACATATCGGGCAGAGACCCTTCTTCAGTGATGCTGCTGTAAGCAAGATGCTCATTCTACCTTTTCCTCACCATACTTCTGCATATGACAATAAATTTGACTTGACGTGGTTTCCTCCATGGTGACTATCAAAGTGTCTAGCGCTGGTTTTTTTACACCAATTTTCTTTACACCCTAATATGTATAGCTCTGAGTGGAAGTACATTGGTAATTCCACCTATGTCAATTCAGAGCAAATAAGTGATGAAATGTGAACTCCAGTTCATTTCAGTTCTAGCCTGTACAGAAATTAGTTTCAGTCTGTACAACCTCACCACTTAAAATCCTTTATATCAACAGATAAGAACACCTCTGACAAATGATGTGGTCCGAAATCAGCCAGATTCTATCTCATTTTGTACATCAAATCATCAAAAAAAACATTCATAAATTGAATTTAAAGTGAAGTTTATCCTCCCTCGTTTTTAATCTGCAGTCATTAGAGCCTTATTCAAGTGACTCATGTTGAATTTGTAAAGGGCTTTGCTCTTAGCACAGCACAGTGCGAGTTCAACTCATTTTCGCAAAACGCATTGACATTTCCCTCTCTTGATTTTGGACTGCAGCCAAGGCTTTGATCAGGCTGCAATTTTTACCTTTAAGTTTTTTTACTTTTATGGTTCCAATGTTCTCAAAGTTCTTGTGAACCCATTACTACTTTGTGGCATTTCCCGGCAACATATATAATACTAAAATCGCCCAGGCACTTAATTGGTTGACCTTAACCTGCAATTCATTTGTGGTTCTTTTATAATAATCTGCTTTGTGAGAATCAGTTGCTTCTCTGAAGTTTTGTTTTCACTTTGATTTTTTTTTTGGTATACTTTTATGCAATAGTTGGTCAGTGTTGGTCTCTTCTCAGTCAGAAGGCTCTGCAATTCAACTCTCTCTGGAGATTTATGCAAAGTCAAGAATGGCCATTTACTACATTTCTGGTAACATATTTGAATAAGAGTTAAACCTAGGGGAGCACAGTGGGGCAGCAGTAGAGTTGCTGCCTTACAGCACCAGAGACCCAGGTTAAATCCTGACAATGGGTGCTTGTCTGTACGGAGTTTGTATGTTCTTCCTGCGACCTGCGTTAGATTTCTCCGGGATCTCCAGTTTCCTCCCGCACTCCACAGGTTTGTAGGTTGATTGGCTTGGTTAAATTGTAGATTTCCCTAGTGTGTGTAGGATTGCGTTAGCCTGCGGGGATCGCTGGTCAGCGTGGACTCGGTGGGCCAAAGCGACTGTTTCCGCTCTGTATCTTTAAACTAATCATTGTCAGTTGAATATATAAGATTCCATTATTTTAACGACAAAGACAAAGTTATTCCTTCTTCCTCGCCACTTTCAAGGAACCATGCATCTAATATTCCTAGATCTATCTGTACTGCTATATACTCCAGATTAACTGTGTAAGTCCTGTCCTGGTTTGACATTCCAACGTACAACGTTTCAGAGTTAAATTCCATCTGGCACATCTTCCCAACTGATCCAGACCCTATCATAAACTTAGATATCCTTCCTCACTGTCCACTATACCACCAATTTTAAATGTTGGCGTAATCTGCAAATTTACTTAACAATGTTAACTATATTGTCATCCAAATTGCTAATGTGTATAACAAGCAGCTACAGACATAGTACCAACTCCTGCAGCACTCCACTGGATACAGGCCTGCAATCAGAATACAATTCTCCACAACTATCTTCGACTCCTTCCTCCAAGTCCATTTTGAATCCAATTGTTAGCTCACCTTGGATTCCATGCAATCTAACCTTTCAGATGAGCTTACCATGCGGGTCCTTGTCAAAGGCCTTAATAAAGTTCATAGAGACAATGCCCTGCCCTTATTCATCTTCTTGTTGACTTCTACATAAAAACTGTCTGGTTTGTGAGACACATTATTCAATGCACAAAGCCACTCTGATTATCTCTAATTAGTCCATGTCTATCCAAAGCCTGGTACATCTAGTCCCTAAGTATCTCCTCCACCAACTTTCCCATCACTGACGTGAGGCTCACTAGCTTGTCGTTCCCTGGCTTGTCCTTGCTGGTCTTCTTAAATAACGGTACAACAATAGCCACCCACTAATCTTCCACAACGACACCTGTGGCTAAAGATGATGCAAATATCTCTGCAAGAGCCTCCACAATTTCCTAACTTCCCACAAGGTCTGGGGATGCACTTGTTCTGGCCCTGAGGATGTATCCATCATAATCTTCTTTAAAACTGCCAACACCTCGCACCTCGACACGGTGGAGCAGCGGTAGAGTTGCTGCCGGAGACCCGGGTTCGATCCTGACTACGGGTGCTGTCTGTACAGAGTTTGCACATTCTCCTTGTGACCGCGTAGGTATTTTCCGAGATCTCTGGTTTCCTCCCACGTTCCAAAGACGTACATGTGTGTAGGTTAATTGGCTTGGCCCTAGTTTGTGTAGGATAGTGTTATTGTGCAGGGATCGCTAGACGGCGCGGACTTAGTGGGCCAAAGGGCCCGTTTCTGCACCGTATCACTAAACTAAAACTAAACCTCATCTTTGGTGGTTTGTATATGATCTAAGACACTACATCTCCTATGCCTCAACTACTTAGCTTCTGTGATGCTTTCCTTAGTAAACATGGTTGAGAAGTATTCATTCAATATCTCCTCCATCTCATATGGCTTCTTGCAAAGACCATCATGCTGATCTTTAAGAGGATCCATTATTTTGATAGTCACCCTTTTTGTCTTGATATACCTGTAGAATCTCTTAGGATTTTTCCTTTACCTCATCTGCCAGTTCCATTTCAAGTCCTATACTTGATTTCTGATTCATAGTTCCCCTCCCAAGCAAGACAAAACAGTTCAATTTCTACTTGAGACCTTGTCTAAAATAAGAAATTCACAACAGACAAGTCTATATCTGTTTGTGACACCAGGCAATTTATCAACAACAGCATCACAGTGATGCAGTAAACAGTTATTACAGTAATAAACAAGGACACTTTGCCAGCAGAATGGCAGTGACTACACCCCTATAGCAATTGCTGGTGACAAAATAGAACAATAATAGAAAATATCTTCATACAGCTTCAGTGCATGAATGTTAAAATGGAGAGATTCATCTGTATTTACCCCCATCGACAATCATTGTTCCTTATGATTATCCTTAATATTTTCGAGCTGTATAGCCATTGTCATTCTGGTTTCACAAACACACTGTCAGTGGGTGTACTTAAGATAAACTCCCCATTCTCCTGGCAACTTAAAGAAAAAAGGTTAAGCCTTCAAGAGAGATACGGAACATCTGCTGCCAGCAATGCTATTATTTTCAGTTTTATTTCCTAAGCATGTCAGTAGGCAGCTTCTGCAATCTGAACCGATTAATTTATGAGTTGCTCGAATTCCAACTGCCCTGAATATTTCTGGCATGCCATCTTCAATCTGGATCAACGGGGGAGTAGCCTTGCCGCCAATCTACGTGAGAGGGGTTGAGTTAGCTCCGCTCTATCACTTTTAATTTTTAAATAACCAACCTTTTTCCAAAACTGGAGTTCTCCATTGATCATTATAACAGCAGCATTCCCTGAAATTTTTTTTTTTTTTTTAAACAAAGCAGGTCGGAATAATTGATGCACAAAAATGACCATCTGAGGAAACAGTTTAACTTTGAGCAGTTAAAAAAAAAAAAAAAAATGCTTTGAATTGGGTGGCCACACTGGAAGGATGAGTTTGAATTTCCATCTGATCCAGCAAGTCCACTGGGATTAATGCTGACAGAGATGTATTTTATAACCTGTTATAAAATAAGTTATTTTATGCTGCAAAAAAAAATGAATGTTTGGAAGTGCATTGGTTAATGCAATTGAATAACATTTCATTGTGTTCTATTTAATGCTGTATGGGTTAAAATAGCATACAAAGGAATTTTATGCAAATGTATTTACTGGGGCACTATCAGAGGTAGCACTGTTCCATGGGTGCCAACAATGCAATTGTAAGGGTTTAAAATTCTCTACAAGTTTTAATTGAGTCTGAAAGGAAACAGTGTAAATCTTTTCCACTATCGCTTTTATTCTTAGAGCCTACATGTACCTCAGGTCAGGGCTTATCTGATCATGCTTCAAGCTATTTGTGTGCTTTGGTGTGGGCAGAGGTTCTGCAGAGAGTACACTCTCTCTCTCGAGCACTTAGAAACTGCTCTTGGCATAAAACATTGGAAAGCTATCAACTGCGCTAATACCTTATAATCCAGGCAATATCCTAGTGAAACACTTCTGCATCCTCTCCAAACTTCCTGTAATGTGGCGATCAGAACTGTACATCGTTCTCCAAATGTGGCCAAACCAAAGTTTTATACACCTTCGACATGACTTTTCAACTTTTAGAGTCAACACCCCTGGCTGATGAATGCAAACTTTCCATATCCCTACCTTGTTACCCTATCTGCTTGTGTTGCCACTTTCAAGATCCTCTGTACTTCAATACACCTAGGTGCCCTGCCATTTACCGTATACATTTCCCTTATATTAGATCTTCCAAAGTGCAACACCTCAAACATGCCAGGCATAAAATCCTACTGCCAATTCTCTACCCACATTTCCAATTGCTCTTTACCCTGCTGAATCCCTTGAGAATTGTCCTCTCTATCCATAACTCAAAACTGCACAAATCTTCTTCAATAATTTCCCTACCAGTCACTGGCTTATTATTTCCTGATTTGTCTCAACTGCCTGTCTTAAAAAGAAGAACAATATTTAATGTTCTCCTGCCCTCTGGACCTCACCTGAGGCAAAAGAGGATATAAAGGTCTCTGTCAAGGCTCCAGCAATCTCCTCTTCTGGACAATGCCCTGTGTGTCATGTGAGCCAACCTTCCTCCCTTGAACACTTCATGCTGCCTCAGGAAAGCAGCATACATGATCAAGGACCATTCACACCATTCATACCCCGGTCATTCTGTCTTCCCCTTTTCCCGTTGGGCAGACGATACAAAAACCTGAGGGCATGTACCGCTACATTTAAGAACTGCTTCTTCCCTGCCAGTATCTAATATTAGAACAGACATCTTATATTCCAGGGATAGACATCACATTTGTGTGTCTATCTTCAGTGTAAAGCAGCATCTGCAGTTCCTTCCTACACATTATATTCTAGGGATATAGTCCTGATCTCCCAAGCTACCTCATTGAAGCCCCTTGCACCTCAATTTTATCTGCATGTTTTCTGGGTTATGACACTACATTCTGCACTCCATTTCTCTTCTCTTTATGCTCTACCTATTCTACTCATATATGGTATGCATGTGTTCATGAATGGTATAGTCTGTATATGACAGCATGCACAATAAAGCTTTTCATTGTATTTCAAGTTCATTCATAATGACAATCTTTAAAAAAAAAAAACAATATCAATACTGATAATCTCAGACATCCATCAGGCTCTGGGGTCTTACCCATTCCAATGCTCTTCATGAGACCAATACCACCTCCTCCTTGATAGCAACATGCCCTAGAATCTCAGCATATCCCTCACTGATCTCTCACTACTCCCCATGTCCTTCTCGATTAATACTGATGCAAAGTGCCTTTGGTTCCAAGAATAAATTCCCTCTTTTGATCTTTAGTCCAATACTCTCCCTGGTGACATTCTTGTTTTAGAATATGTTGAAAATGCCTTGGGATTCTTTCTAACCTTACTCACCAAGGAACTTTCCTGGAACATTTTTTTCTTCCTGGTTCCCTGTTTAAGTTCTGTTCTGTTTCCTTTATATTTCTCAGGGGCTGTCTCCAAATTCAACTCCCGGAGTCTTACATTTGCTTCCTTTTAAAAGTTTGACTACAT
This sequence comes from Malacoraja senta, assembly GCA_038087875.1. Taxonomy (NCBI): domain Eukaryota; kingdom Metazoa; phylum Chordata; class Chondrichthyes; order Rajiformes; family Rajidae; genus Malacoraja; species Malacoraja senta. The sequence continues at coordinate 96,403 of JAXLNO010002673.1, read as the reverse complement.
TTGCAACATCTCCCATCGCCCAAGAGTCCGCATTGTGTCTTCCTTATCTCTCTTTCTCACAGGGATATGTCAGTTCTGAATTCAAAACTAAGGAAGCGAATAAAAGCCAACCATATTGAACTCACACATTGTACAGACTGGCATCCTTAAAGGTCTTTGTATCCCAACAGTTTCATAGATATTATTATTTTAGACTTTGAAGATGCAGTGCAGAAGCAGGCCCTTCGGTCCACTGAGTCTGTTCTGACCAGCGATCACCCCATACACTAGCACTAGTCCTACCCACACTAGGGACAATGTACAATTTTACAAACCAATTAACCTACAAAACCTGTACGTCTTTGGCGTGTGGGAGGAAATCGGAGCACCTGATGAAATCCCCAGGCAGTCACAGGAAGAACATACACAATCTGTACAGACAGCACCTGCATCCAGGATTCACCAGGGTCTTCGCCACTATAAGGCAGCAAATCTACCATGCCACCCGAAATTACCAAAACAAACCTAGGCTTTTCAGAAGTCAGGATTGTTACCTTCTCTTCCATACATCTGGTAAGTTTGCTTAAAGAAAACATGTATTAACATTCAGCCAGGTTTTCACTATGTTAGGACTTGAGCTGCAGCTGCAACATCAGTCTATATTTGCCTGTGTCACATTATGAATGAGCTAAACTCGAGAGGAGTTGACAGAACATCTTCTGCATCACCAACTCTTTGCATGGCCTGACATCTTGCCAATGATTGATGAGCCCTCCCTTACAGAGTTTCAAGTTCAAGTTGGACACATTTGACCATCACTTCCAAGAGATCTGCAGTCAACTTTTATTTTCCGGTACAAAACAGAAAATGCTGGAGCAACTCAATGGGTCAGGCAGCATCTTGTGGAGGGAATGGATAGGCTTAGTATCGGGTCAGGATGCTTCTTTAGGCTGGTCTGAAGAAGGGTCCCAACCTGACACTTTCCTTTATTCTTCCCACATTATATTTTGCTCAAGATTTCAACATCTGCAGTTCCTTGTGTCATGACAATAATAAACTAAACTGAACATTTGAGTTTCTGATGGTCGGCATTGGGTTATTTTATAAACGTGCTGCTCATGGATGTTAGCAACAGAAATCCAATAGTTTACACAAGTTGCAAATATCATTCTCTCGTTGATAGACACAAAAATGAATGGAATAACTCAGTGGATCAGGCAGCAGCTCTGGAGAAAAGGAATGGGTGATGTTTCGGGTCGAGGCCATTCTTCATTATCTCCTTGTTAGGTACAAACAAACAATGCATTGAGAAAACATGGAGTCAATGGGGAATAATATGGGGTGGGTAGTATATCCAATTCCAACAGATCATGTAGATCTCCACCCACAAATTGTCCACCAATGCAATCCAAACCTGCAATCTCCACCACCTACAAGTACAAGAACAGGAAACGCATAGGGAAGCCACTGCTTGTTAGTTCTCTTCCACCCCTGAAGGGCTGCAACAGGTTGAGAATGCAGCTCCTCACCACTTTTCCAAGATGAATGAAGGATGGTCATTAAATATTTGCCCTGCTCGCAATGATTCCAACAAACAAATGAATAAAATGTTTAAAATAACTGTAAAACTGCTGGAGCTGCAGCCTGTGAGTTTAGACAATACAGATATCCCCAGAGTTGCCACATGTATATATTTCCTACCAATATGGTAGATCTAATCTATTGAACTCAATTGAACTTTCAATGAAAGTAACTAAAGCAGTGAGCTTGGGAATATTCATGGATGGATCATTTGTAGACTTCAAAAAGTCATCAATTATGCACCACATAAGGGACTACCAGCTGAATATTAAACTTCATGGAATTAAAATTAAGATATTAAATATTTAAAAATTGCTTTACTGGTAGAAGATTGGGAATATTGATAACGTATGTCCTCTCAAATTGGAAATAATTTACTTGTAATCCCACAAAGTTGTCTGGATACCATGTAAAGTAAAGTTTTTCACTTTGATTTAAACCAGCATCTGCAGTTATTTCCTACACAAAGATGTTCACTGTATCTCGATACACGTTACAGTAATAAAACTATTACCCATACTAGGGAATGCAGGTATGGTGGTGCAGCAGGTGAGTTGCTGCCTTACAGCGCCAGAGACCTGTGTTTGATCCTGACTGCGGGTGCTGTCTGTACGGAGTTTGTACGTTCTCCCTGCGAGCTGCGTGGGTTTTCTCCGGGAGCTCCGGTTTCCTCCCACACTCCAAAGATGTACAGGTTCGTAGGCTAATTGGCTTGGTATAATTGTCTCTATTGTGTTAGTGTGCGGGGATTGCTGGCCGGTGCAGACTCAGTGGGCCAAAGGGCCTGTTTTAGTGCTGTCTCTCTAAACTAAACTAAACCATCTACAGTATTTAGTACAATCTCAGATTACACAAATGAAAGCTGTGTTTTGCTATTTCCATGCCCCATTTTTCCTTTGTCAGCTGTGTTTTTTGGCGTATTTACTATTGTCCCACTTCATATGACAATGATAGTTGGTTTATACATAACTCTTGGTTACAACCCGCACAGACTTAGTTAGTAAGTTCCTGCACAATTTTAAGCAGACCTGACATGGCATATTTTGGATGGATTCAGTTGATTCCACTGGATAATCTTGTCAGAGGCAGCAAGCTTCTTTTATAAGAAGGCTTTGTTGAGTTAAATAACACTGGGATTAAAATCGTGATCAGGACATTTATCAAAGGCACCATATCAATCCTTAACCTCACACCTCATCAAATAATCATCTGGGGCTTGTCATCCAGTTAACATGGAGTAGTCCAGGAACCTCAGTTTTGTGAAACTGTCTAACATCAACCAGTTCAGATTATATTTGTATTTATGTTGCAAATCTTTCATAAGGCACTGTGAATGAATTAACTCCTATATTCAATTAAAAAATTCCGAATGAAGAATTGTTCATTATTTCTTTAAGTTTTGTATACTATAATTTAAATATTGTACATTTGAATAATTTAAATGCTTTCAGAGGGAGCTAAATCATATCACTGTTAATCTCCATTAATTGTTAATTAATTATGAATTCACAATGGAGATTTCATTTTAGTTTAGTTTTGAGACAGAGAGCGGAAACAGGCCCTTCGGCCCACAGAGTCCACGCTGACCAGCGATCCCCGCATATCAACACTATCCTACACACTTTTACATTGATACCAAGCCAATTAACCTACATACCTGTATGTCTTTGGAGTGTGGGAAGAAACCGGAGCACCCGGAGAAAACCCATGAAGTCACCGAGAGAATGCACAAACTCCATACAGACTGCACCCATGGTCGGGATCAAACCGGGTATCCGGCACTGAAAGCGTTGTAAGGCAGCAACTCTACCGCTGTACCACCTTGCCACCCTAAATCTAAGATTGATTAAAAAAATGCTGAGAGTAATATAGAATTTGCCAGTTTATGTAACTAAAGATTTACCAGCATCGGATAACTGGATTATAGAGTAGATTCAAAGTTCCCAGTATGTAACCATAAATGTATTAGTTCAAGCAGATAAAATCATTGCCATACCTTCTCCAAGGGGAAAATATTCGTTTTCTTGAACATTATAGTGATAAACTATGTTGTACATATATTGTATCTGCTCTATATATATATATATATATATATATATATACTGAAGGGGTACCTTTAAGAATTGAGTGGTAAGAATTTGAACCAGACTTTGTCGGTAGAGAGATATTCCCTATAATAAATGATGTTCTGTCCATAGCTCTCTCTCTGTGTCATTTGCCTGTACACACAGTGCCTTCAGACACTACATGAATATTGATCTGAAAACTTGCGTTGCAATCTTATGTTCCAACATAAATTCCGCGTCTCTCGTTCTTAAGGGAATTTGTACATCTACAGGGCACTTCATTATCTACCTTTGCCTGGTGTTTCAATCTTAACTGCTCTATTCTTTCTCTCTCCCCCAGCGAAACACATCCTGATTTTGCAGAAACAACTTTCTATGTCCATGAGACGAAAGACTCCCACAGCTACTAAATAAACTAAAATAAAATAATAACTGATGAGTGAACTCTTTTCTCAGAACCAGTATTTGTCTTTTGCGCCATTGACGTATTTCACTTCACGTAGCTGTGTCGATACCCTGGATGACTTTTGCAGCAATTAAGTGCCATCGCCTAGATATGGCAGATCATTTCTTTACGCAATAGTTTCTCAGGCTTCTGCAAACAAAGAGAGGTTTTGCACAGAGCAGATGTGGCCTAACATCTTTTTTAAAAATAGACGCAAACTATAAAAAGGCATCAGAGTAACTCACCGGGTCAGGAGGAATGGGTAGGTGACATTTTGGGCAGAGCCCTTCTTCAAATTGATTAATCTGAAGAATCAATCAGATTGGGGTAGAGGGGAGGTAAACAAATAGTGATGATATGAAGTAGAAGAATGAGATTGAGAACCTTGTAACCTGGTGTTAGGAGATAGTAATCAACAAATAGGAAGCAAAGTGGTATACATACCCTGGTATTCATTGAAGGTGTCGAAGTAAAGCTTCAAGTTCCAAGGAGTAAATATCATCAGCAATTTGTCCTGGACTAGCCAAATGGATGCAGTGGCCAAGAAAGCACACCAACGCTTCTATTTCCATGGAAGGCTGAAGAGTTTCAGCACGTCCCCAACGACTCTCACCGACTTCTACAGATGTGCCAGAGAAAGCATTTTATCAGGATGCATCACAGCATGGTTTGGGAACAGCTCCATCCAAGACTGCAAGAAATTGCAGAGAATTGCCAATGCAGCCCAGACCATTACGCAAACCAACCTCCCATTAACTCCAGCTACACATCATGCTGCCTCCGCAAGGCCTCCAACATAATCATGGACAAGTCTCAACCCATTCACTACCTCTTCTCCCTTCTCCCATCAGGCAAGAGGTACAGACAGCAGTGTGAAAATTCATACCACCGGATTCAGGGACAATTTCTTCCCAGGCAAGTGAACCATACTATGGTTATGAGAGCATCCTATGAGAGCAGTTCTGAGCTACCATCTATCGCATTGGAGACCCTCTGACTATCTTAAATCTAAATTTTCTGGACTTAATCTTGCACTACACATTACTCCCTTTATCCTGTATCTGTACACTGTGAGCTGCTTGATACTAATCATCTAGAGTGTTTCCGCTTACTGAATACCACGCAACAAGAAAAGCTTTTCACTGTACCTCGGTACATTATAAGATCAGAGGATCATAAGATCATAAGATCATAAGTGATAGGAGTAGAATTAGATAATTTGGCCTATCAAGTCTATTCTACCATCCAATCAAGGCTGATCTATCTCTCCCTCCAAACTCATTCTCCTGCCTTCTCCCCATAAGCCGTATTAATCAAGAAACTATCTATCTCTGCCTAAAATATATCCACTGGCTTTGCCTCCACAGCCTTCTGTGGCAAAGAATTCCATAGATTCACCACCCTCTGACTAAAAAAATTCCCAGGTAGACAGAAATGCTGGAGAAACTCAGCGGGTGAGGCAGCATCTATGGAGCGAAGGAATAGGTGACGTTTTTGGGTCGAGACCCTTCTTCAGAAAGAAATTCCTCCAAATTTTGTTCCCAAAAGAACGTCCTTTAATTATGAGGCTATGACCTCTGGTCCTAGACTCTCCCACCAGTGGAAACATCCTCTCCACATCCGCTTTATCGAAGCCTTTCACTATTCTGTACGTTTCAATGAGGCCTCCCCTCATTTTTCTAAACCCTAGCGAATGTAGGCCCAGTGCTATCAAACGCTCATCATATGTTAACCTACATGTGACAATAAGCTATACTAAACTAAACTAAAGCTAGAAGTCAAGTCAAGTCAAGTCAAGTCAAGTGAGTTTATTGTCATGTGTCCCTGGTAGGACAATGAAATTCTTGCTTTGCTTGAGCACAACAGAACATAGTAGGCATTTACTACAATGCATTCTATAAATATATACACAATGGTCAATATACTGATAAAGTGCAAATAACAGTATTGGCTAGTAAAGTTCAGTGTTATGTCCGAGCCAGGTTTGATAGCCTGATGGCTGTGGGGAAGTAGCTGTTCCTGAACCTGGTCGTTGCAGTCTTCAGGCTCCTGTACCTTCTACCTGAAGGTAGTAGGGAGATGAGTGTGTGGCCAGGATGGTGTGGGTCCTTGAGGTTAAGGTTAAGTACCTCTGAGAGAGGTTAAGGTACCAGTACATGGTGGGGAGTGGAGAAGGCAGTGCATGGAAGGGTTTTAATGTACCAGTACATAGCGGAGATTGTAGAATACAGCACAAGGAGGGAGTTCCATCTTACTTGGTCTTCCTTGTGCCATCTGGGATTCACCACTCTATTTCTATTGCTGGTGAAGAAATCATATTCATCTCTTCCATCCATTCATTTTGATCATTGACTCAATCTTCAAAGCAGATTTCAATGTATCTTTGGAGCTTTTCTTCTCCAGGGATAAATCTTTGCAACATGGCTTTTAGTGTCTCTTTACATTTAACAGGGAAAATCAACTGAAATATTGTAGGTTTACTACTGGGACATAATAAATGAAAGCTTCCTGGACCTCACTTGTACCTCCCTACCCATCTGACCATTTCCCACCCCACACTCTTGTACACATCTATAGTATGGGGTAGGAAAGTAAAATAAAGCGCCACAATAAATAGCCAACAAACACTGAAATAACCTGGAAGAGCCTGAAACCATGAATCCGACTATTAGCAAATACAAGGAATGAGTCTTTAGACTTTATACATACAGTGCGGAAACAGGCCTATTGGCCCACCGAGTCCGTGCCGACCAGCGGTCAATGCCGTACACGAGCACTATCCTATACACTAGGGACAATTTACAATTTTTACCAAAGCCAATTCACCTCCAAACCTGTATGTCTTTGGAGTGTGGGAGGCAACCTGACTGAATAAAAACAAGACCTAGACATCTGTTTCATTTCGTCTGTGTGGAAAAAGTCTTCCATGTTTTAAGATGTAGGCAATAACCGTACTGTAAAATATTTGATTGATTATGAACGTGTCAGATTTTACAGTCAGAGCATTTAATTAACGTATACTTTCCCACTACCTTTCCATGGCCCTTTGCACTGGGACTTGCCGTGATTACTGAGCCATTTCACTATCATTTAAATATGGATGGTCTGGGACCTGTTAAAAGACCAGAAATAAATCTTAGAGAAATTAGGTTGCATTGTAAAGACCAGCTATTAGAGTGATGGGTTCCTTTATAGTTAGCATGGAAAATCTAAAAGGCAATCTTTATTACCAAGACAGATTAAAAAGTGAATCAAAGTCTCATCAAAATATATCTGCAGTCGAAGCTTCATGATGCCTTGAACTTTGGGTTAAAAATTGAAAGATTAAGCATCCATTTAGCCAGGTCAGATGTCATCAGCTGGCTAACAAAGCCCTAATGTACAACTTTAAGAGACTTGTGTCTCTTTCTGCTGCAATTTAGCCCAGCAATGTACAAGAAGAAAAAATAATTAAAGCACACAGCATTGGTTCAATGAAATGTCCATTGGTGTGGCTAATTTAATGCTAAATATTGAGCAAAGATCAAAATGAAGGTGAGATGCAACTAGGAGAGTGAGGAAGTGGGCTAGGAAATACTTAATATTTATTTTGGATATCCATGAATAATTAAGAGCTGAAGGAATAGGGTTCTCATCTTGTAAATATAATGTTGTTGTTTGAATTTCAGAGTCCTTCCCCAGTTAACAGGAATCTAAAAGACTGAAGATTTATTACTGAGGCGTAATTTGACATCATACGTTAAAAATTATTTACACTGTGATAGACTTCTCTTAACTGTTTCTAATAAATTTGGTGATTATATGACCATCAGACCATAAAACATAGGAGCAGAATTCGGCCATTTGGCCCATCATGTCTACTCCATCGTTCAATCATGGCTGATCTATTTTTCCCTCTCAATCCCATTTTCCTGCCTTCTCCCCATAACATTTGACGTCCTTACTAATCAGGAATCTATCAATCTCTGCTTTAAAAAATACCCAACGATATGGCCTCAACGGTCATCTGTGGCAATGGATTCCACAGATTCACTGTCCCCTGGCTAAACAAAATTCCTCCTCATCTCCAATCTGAAAGCACGTCCTTTTATTCTGGATTTTGGATTCTAGACACTCCCATTATTGAAAATGTTCTCTCCACGTCCACTCTATCTAGGCCTTTCATTATTTGGTAAGTTTCAATGAGTTCCTCCCTCATCCTTCTAAACTGGCCCAGAGACTTTAAATGTTCCTCATATGATAACCCAATCATCCCCAAGATCATTCTTATGAACCTCCTTTGGACCTTCTCCAAATCTTTCCTCAGATATGGGGCCTAAATGTGCTCACAATATTCCAAATGTTGCCTCACAGGTGCCTGTTAAAGCTTTAGCATTACATTCTTGCCTTTATATTCAAGACCCCTCCAAAATGAAAGCTGGCATTGCATTTGCCTTCCTTACAGCTGGCTCAGTCTACAAATTATCTGTACTTCAAGCACAGCAACGCCATGCCCTTATGTGAGTTTGGGGTCGAAAAATCTCCGGATGAGACACTCCTCCTAAAGAGGTTTGGCACGAGGACAACATGGATAATAATTTGATGAGTTTCAAGTTTAATCGTTCATCAGCACATCAGCACAGGAAATTGATGACTGATTCCCTCATTTATGGCCGTGAGCCCTGATAGCTTCATCATTAACTTTTTTGTTCTGTCTGAGCTCATAGGCATTTGGGTGATCCAGTTGGTTAAAGGCGATGCATAATGGATGAGCCATTTACATCATGTGGAACAAAGTGATTGTAAGCAATACACATTAAAATTGACTGATTGTCTCCAATAATTAGTTGATCCTGTTGCTACCCAAACTGAGATCCGCAAATTAGATAAAGCATCCGTGAACTAAGAAGGAAAATCTGTCCAACATTCCCAAGTTAGACATAAAAACCTGAAGTAACTCAGCGGGTCAGGCAACATCTCTGGAGTAAAAGGAACAGGTGATGTTTCGGGTTGATATACTTCTTTAGACTGAGAGTCAGGGGAAAGCAAAATGAGAGATATTGTCTGAAGAAGGGTCTCGATCCAAAACGTCACCTATTCCTTCGCTCCATCGATGCTGCCTCACCCACTGAGTTTCTCCAGCATTTCTGTCTACCTTCGAGAGATATAGACAGTGATATAGAGAGATATAGAAAAAATGAGTGAAAATTATGCAAAAAAGTAACGATGATCAAGGAAAGATGGAGCCCACAATGGTCCATTGTTGGCAGTGGGCTAGGTGATAATGAGTTATGCAGACAATAAAACTCAACAGGATGACAGTGAAACTAGTACGATGACTAGGGTGGGGAGGGATGGAGAGAGAGGGGATGCAAGGGTTACTCAATCCTGGTGTCTAATCCTGGTGGATCCTAACATCCTCCACCAGCATTTAGGGCAATATTTAGTTGATACAATTGGATTACTGTTGCTAATTGAACCAACCTTTACCAAGAGTAACCACTCTTTTTGCAACCAAAAAAAAAAAGAAAAATTAAGGAAAGAAACAAATATTGATGGTTTTTCACTGGTTGCTGGATTTTCTGCTATTTTTTGCAAGTTTCACATCAGTCTTGGATGTTAAATCCTTTAAATGCTTCAGGCAGTTTTGCTAAGCCTATATGAAATGACTACTATAACATTCATTTTTGAAATGGAAATGCCTCATATCTTTTTAATATCCTTTTGAATGTGGCCATGATATTTCAACCTGAATAATTCATCAGAAGGCTACTGCGCCTTCAATTCAGCCTAACATTTGTCTTTCCACTTTGGCACACCATTTGGCATTGTACTACACCGGCACTGCTCCCATGTCACATCTATAAAAGTTAATCGAGGTAGGAGCAAGCTCCCTCGTGCCTGGCCTTTCATTGCTTTCACTTCCTACAACTGGAGATGTAAAACGCAGAAAACAAATCATCCTTTACCGCAGGTTTCTCATCTGATGGATATTCTCCAGCCTTTCCTGGTGATTAGCTGGGCAATGGCCATTATAATATGCCTGTTATCCCAGCATCCTGGGTATCACTCAGCCAAGAAGAAAGGATGCTGAACAGCCAAGACACTTGCATAATGTTGTAAATCTGTGCCTGCGTACTAAAAAGGTTCAGATTCAATTTGATTATTTTCGTATATGCCAAAGCGCAATGAAACTCTTGTGCACACAAAGCTCACAGAGAAAACAATATACATGCGGTAATGATAAATACAGCAATAAATTAAACAGCGGGTGCAAACCAGCAGAATAGTGCAAGATTGCAGAGCAATATCTGAGTCCATAACACAACAGGCCTTTCGACCCACATTGCCTGGGTCACACATGATGCTAAATTAAACTGATCTCTTCTGTCTGCATGTATTCTATATGCTGCCATTCCCTATGTACACCTTTGCCTATCTAAAAGTCTCTAAAATGCCACTGTTCTATCCAGTCCCACCTCTACCTCTTATTAGTCCATTTTCTTCCAAAGTCGAGTAGATACCTTTTAGCATAAATCCTCTCCAATAATTTCCCTGTACAGATGTAAGATTTGTCAGCCAGTAATTTCCTGGTTTATCTCTACTGCTCCTCTTTCAGAAAGGAACAACATTGGCTTCTCCTCAGTCATCCAGCAGCTGCACTAGGGAGGATATAATGATCTTCGTCAAGGTCTCAGTGATTTCCTCTTTTGCCTCTCTCAATAACCAGGGGATCGATCCCATTGGACCCTGGGAACCTATCGACCTTAAGGACGCAATACCTACTCCTTCTTGATCTCAAAATACCGTAGCATATCAGTGCTTAAGAAAGAACGGCAGATGCTGAAAAAAATCGAAGGTAGACAAAAATGCTGGAGAAACTCAGCGGGTGAGGCAGCATCTATGGAGCGAAGGAATAGGCGACATTTCGGGTCTAGACCCTACTGGGCCCTTTGGCCCAACTTGCTCACACCGGCCAAAATGGCCCAGCCACACTAGTCCCACCTGCCTGCATTTGGGCCATTTCCATCCAACCTGTCCTATCCATCAGCAATAAATGTTGGTAACATCAAAGCATGGGCAGAGAGTATACTAATTTATATTAGCTTCTTGATAACTTCTTTCATGTGTGCCATCATATTGTATATTCATTCACACATCCAAAGTATCTCGCTCACAGGGCTAAAGTGCGCATCATCTTGAGCCAGGAATAATTCACCCCTGTCCAATGGGATCCTCAGTCAAATCATTGATTCACCAAGGGATCTTCAAAACCTGAGTTTTCATTCCACTCCCGTCCTTTGGAATGTGGGATCTGAACAACTATTTTAGTCAATATTCTTTGAACAGATCAAAAAATGGAACAAAGGGGATATGTTCAGTTCAATCATCTACTTCTATTATCCAAGACACGGTGCATACAATGCTAATCCTTTGCATCTGGTATCTGTAACAATCAAAAACAACAGCCGCTGAAAATTATTTCAATCAATTACTTGACATCAGTTTTAATCGAGATGTACAAAGCTAAGAAAGTCCTCGAGAGGGTGAACAGAAAAAACAATTATTCTCCTTATCAGTAAAGGGTCTGTCCCACTTGGCCGTCATTTGCGCGCCATTTACGCGACCTCCAAAAATTTGGTCGTCGCGTTGTGACGCACGGGTAGCGTGTGGGTAATGCGGGATGAGCGCCTGGAGAGGCGTGGAGGAGTATGGAGTTGCGGCACGCCAGGATTTCATGCTGCATAAAATCTTCGCCCGCCACCGGCGTGACGTATTGCTCACGCACGCGGACGTACTGCGGTCGTACGCTGACGTCCTGACCTCGTACGTGTAGCGAGTGGTGACGCATGATTACGTCACCGTGCGTAACCATGTGCCGCCTCGCGCCGCCCATACGCAGTCGGCCACAATGATAAAATAATTACGCCATAGACATCAATGCTTTCAGAGTAATGCCTTCACCTACATAAGTATTTAGTTAAGTATGTTTCAAAAGTAAACATCCAGGTAAGGATTGCAGATTTTATATCCTAAAAGAACACTAGTAATCAAATTAGTTTTTTTTTAATTAACCACCAACAATGTTACTAACACCATTTAAAAAAAAATTGCAAACTAATTCTTAAGCTGGGTTCAAACCCTCAAACTGCTATAATGGAATACAATTTTGTGTTTGTTGGGAGTATTTCAGAAAGTTTAAAAGTAAATAAATTTTTCCAGCAAACAATAATTTTATCAATGTTTCACTTAACAAATGATGTCAATATGTTGACTAATTCTACTTGCAGATCAGATAAAATATTTGATGGTGCATGATGATGGCTGATGACGCGCACGACCGTCGCACGACCATCGCACGCCAGTCACTACCGGCCTGTCGCGTAAATGATGGCCAAGTGGGACAGGCCCTTAAGGCCAGTATCTCAAAACATGGATTTAAATTAATTTCTAACAGTGTGGAATAGTGGAAAAATGTGAAGGATAGTGGGAGCGTGGAAGTTGTTGTCTAATGAGGTTGTGGAGGCAGAAATTCTCATCACATTTTAAAAGTACCTGGATGAGCACTGGAAATGTTAAGGCAACAGAATGTTTAGTTTAGTTTAGTGTAGTTTAGAGATACAGCGTGGAAATAAGCCCTTTGGTCCACTGAGTCCATGCCGACCAGCAATCCCCTTACACTAGCACCATCCTACACACTAGGGACAATGTACAATTTTTACCAATGCCAAATAACCTACAAACCTGAATTGTCTCTGGAGTGTGGGAGGATATCTGGAGCACCTGGAAAAAACTCATCGTCAGGATTGGAGCTGGTTCCCTGGCGCCGTAAGGCTGCAACTCTTCAGCTGCGCCACCGTGATGTCCCTGAGAAATGGGCTTTGCCTTATTATTTGCCTCACATTAGGCAGTGGCTTCAATGGGCTCCGTCGTTGCTGGAGGCCAAATTCAAGACCACAAAGGTATTTTCAAGGAACAAAATACTGCATCTGAAATCAAAATACTTAAATCATGGGGTAAACAAATATTCTTCTTGCGAATGAAACTTAAATAAACCAAAGGAATAGTTAGATCTCAAGCCGGGTGTTGAGCAGCCAGGTTGCTGTCTCTGCGTCAATGTCTGCCAGGCCCTGAGCTCCATTTGGTGGGTGGTAGAGCGGGCATCCAGAGTTGACATGGTTGGCTGTCTGTTGTTCTGCTCCGCATTCACAGGCTGGGCTCTGGTGGAGCCCCCATCTCCACATGCTGGCATTGAAACACCCAACTCCAGTACGAAGTCTGTGGAGCTTCACCCATGCTCCTCTGGGGAGGTCAGACTCTGGACAGCTTTTATCTGGTGAAGATATGTAGCTGTGTAATGGAGATGAGGTTGCCTTCCACTCCTGTGACCACCTGGTGGCTATCCAGTGTGCAACAAATATTAATTGGGAACCATTTGTGGAAAGATTCTTGAAACATTAACTCTGGTGTCCCCACCTTCTCTATTAACTCAGATTTCTTGTAACTGGCATGTTATCTACCTCATTGGTGACCCTTGGACTATCTTGGATCAGACTTAGCTGGCATTGCCTTGCACTAAAAGTTATTCCCTTATCATATATCTACACACAGTAATTGGCTCGATTGTAATCACGTTTTGTCTTTCGCTGACTGGATAGCATGCAACAAAAGCTTTTCACTGTACCTCGGTAAACGTGACCATAAACTAAACTGAACTGAAACTGAACTCAACTGAACTTCTGCATCTCACAGTTCCTGTATTGGGTTTTTTTCTCTCTCCCTCCCTTACCCTCTCTCCCAAATAAATAGTAGGAGTAGGCCACAGTGCCACTCAAGCCTTGACCAAGCAATCAATATGATCATGATAAACACCAAAAGCTGGAGTAACTTGGCGGGACAGGCAACATCTCTGAAGAGAAGGAATTGGTGATGTTTTGGGCTGAGACTTTTCATCAGACTATCTCTCCCAGGTCTCAACTCCTCATCTGTGCTAGGTGCCCGTGCTGCTCAATCCCCCAAAGTACCAAATATTTATCTGCCTCCACACCTCCCGACATCTAGCCTCTTACTTCCATGCTACAATTTATCATTCCAACAACTTTCTATTTTCGGGATAGGTGCGACCTAAAGTTATACTAGGTATGAAATATTCTATATTACAAAGCATGCCTTTGCTTGAATGGCTTGTGGAAGCAGATTAATTTGTAACCACCAAAGGGGTTTTCGACATATGTTCGAAAAAATAAATGGTTGCAAGACAGTGGAGAGAAGAGAACATAATTCACATTGTCTGGATTTACTTTAAAAGTGAGACTTTTAAACTTGAGCCTAAAGTCATTTCTGTTGTCTGAAGAAGGGTGTCAACCCAAAACATCATCTAGTCATTCTTCATAGATGCAGCACAAATGTGGAGAGTTAGCAGTTTGGTTTTATATTGGATGATCATGATTTTAAACAAAGTGAGACTTTTAAACTTGAGCTTAAAGTCATATCTGTTTCATACCTGTTGTCTGAAGAAGGGTCCCATACCTCTGAAGAAGGACAACATACCTGTTGTCTGAAGAAATGTCACATATCCATGTTCTCCAGAAATGCTGCATACTCTGCTGAGTTATTCCAGTGCTTTTGTCTTTATTAGAAAAAACAGCATCTGCAATTCCTTGTTTCTACATATTTGCTTCTTTTATATCAGTCAGTTTAGTTTATTGTCACGTGTGCTGAGGTACAGTGAAAAGCTTATGTTGCGTGCTGACCAGTCGGTAAAAACACAATAGATGATTATAATCGATCTATTTACAGTGTATAGATACGTGATAAGGGAATAACGTTTCGTGCAAGGTAAATCTAGCAAAGTCTGATCAAGGATAGTCCGAGGGTCACCAAAGAGGTAGATTGTTTGGCTACTTCAGTTTTTCATAGCTATTGGATAAATTATAAAATCAGACTTGGTAGGACTGAAGAAATAATATGAAAGTATGTCTTTACATTGTGTTTAAGAAAGATAGATAGATAGATGATAGATAGATAGATAAACATTTATTGTCACATACACCAATTGGTGCAGTGAAATTTGACTTGCCAATGCAGCACACAAATAAAGATTACATCCAAGAATTTAACAACATAAAAACATCCCCCCACAATGGTTCCCACTGTGGGGGAAGGCAGCAAAGTCCAGTCCCATCCCCAGTTCACCCATAGTCGGGGCCTATTGAGGCCTCTGCAGTCGCCGCCACGGCAGCCCGATGCCTCAGGCCCTCTCGCCGGATGATGGAATTGTGGCGTCGGGTGAACACTCTCAGCGGCCCGGAGTGTCTGGAGCGGCCGCTCCCTCCCAGTAGACCACGGCTCCCGAAGTCCACGAGCCGCGCTGGTCGATGCTCCGACTCTGGCGACCTCGTCGTCAGATCCCAGGCTTCACGGTGTTTGAAGCTCAGCGCCGCCCGCGGCTGGAAGCTCCACTGACCGCAGACCGCTGACCGCAGACCGCTGACCGCAGCTCCGCGATGTTGGTGCCGGCGGTCACAGCACTCCGGAGCTTGCTGCACGGCGACCCGGGTTAGGCATCGCCCGCTCCGCGATGGTACTTCAGCGCTGTGCCGCCGCCGAAGCTGAAGTCCTGGCCGGTCCCGGCAGGAAAACGCTGCTCCAGTCTGCCCGTAGGCCGCGAGGAAGGGGCGAAGATACGGCTCGGAGAAAAGCCGCATCTCAGGACTGTCATGGACAATGTAGGACATTCAGTTGTCACAAATCACAGACTCAACAAGCAAGAGCTTCAAGTGTGCTGACGTGCAAATAAACATGACCTCTTTGGATAAGACATCTGTTCTTAATGAATCTGCGTCCAACAGTACAAATATTAAATCTAGTCGTCCTTTAATAACATGGCATAAGAGAGCAAAAGGACTGAAGAGCAATTTGCTCTTTTACTCTATAATGAGTTGATTAATAGTGCAACGTTGTTTCATTTTGCATTTTCAATGCCAGTTGCCTCTTTCCTAATTAATATCAGGGAAGTAAAACACAATGCTCGAAAATGTACAATAATGAGGCAAGCACTGACTCAAAGCTTTTCTGAACTTCTGAACTTCACCTCAATGCGAAACATTTAAATTTTAATTGAGATCCTTCTCGAGATATGACAGCAAGATTAAACAAAATGCAAATTGTGCACTTTGTTTTGTAACTGCACCTGTGGGCTCTGGTTTATTTCAATCAGGAATTATTGCCAGAACTAGTTAATGTATTTTTATTATGCCTTGGGGTATGAAACAGATTAACAGTGGCAAATAGTGCCTTAATGAAAGATAAACCAATGGAACCAAATGGCAGTACTTATGTCACTCTGTCATCAATCTTTCATTAAAAGGTATCACTTACTGTGGTGTTCCTAATCAAATATCTCTCCTCTGTGTGGCTCTTTATGCATCAGCACTGGTTTTAGATATAAAATACTGGAGTAACTCAGTGGGACCGGCAGCATCTTTGGAGAGAAGGAATGGGTGACGTTTCCGGTCGAGACCCTTCTTCAGACCCTCCCCGATCGGAAACGTCACCCATTTCTTCTTTCCAGAGATGCTGCCTGTCCTGCTGAGCTACTCCAGCATTTTGTGTCTATCTTCGGTTTAAACCAGCATCTGCAGTTCCTTCCTACACAGCACTGATTTTAGACTTGTGCAATCACATTTGTTGAAAGCTACTGTTAACCAGAATCAGATCTGAGACACTCCTATGCTCACTGTTGGCAGTAAAGGAATTTGAGTGACTAATTATGCAAGGCAGATTTACCTCATTTTACCTTAAAAATGTTTCCGATGTTGAAAAGTTCAGAACCAGGGGTCACAGTTTAAGAGTAAGGCGTAGGCCATTTAGTACTGAGATGAGGAAAAACCTTTTCACCCAGAGAGTTACGAATGTGGAATTCTCTGCCAAAGAAGACAGTAGAGGCCAATTCACGATGTATTCAAGAGAGAGCTAGATATATTTCTTGGGGCAAACAGAATCAAGGGATATGGGGAGGAAGCTGGAACAGGCTACTGATTTTAGATGATCAGTCATGATCGTATTGAATGGCGGTGCTGGCTCGAAGGGCTGAATGGCCTACTTCTGCACCTATTTTCTATGTTTCTATGTTTCTTGCCTCCAGCAAATTAGATATCATCGAGAAATTGTTTAAATCATTTACAGATCTGTGCAACAGTACTTGCATCAGCAGTGAACAGGTACCCGAGTCATGGTAATCATTGTGACATGACTGCAGTCAGAGACACAAATCTGGGGTAATTCTCAAGAGACTGAAGTGATAACTCAATCCTTCATTCTTTTTGTTTCCACTCAGATATATTGTAGATATTAGCTTGAAAGTGGCAGGTATAAACAGGAATGACAGAATCTTCTAACATCACCCCAGGTGTGGCAAAACGCAATTATGTCTGGAGGCATCGCATGTTTTAAATTCTTGTAGAAGCAATCACATTACTATAGCAATTTCAAAACACAGTCATTCTTTCACCACAGTGCAATGTTATTCTTATTTTTTCCAGATTATCAAGTGTCCCTGTAACTAGATACATTCTGTTTTTCTCTTGTGAGAAATGTACCTCATCAAAAAGATATGCTTGCCAATGCAGGATGGAAAATTTGTTCCCATTAAGCCTGGCAATTTCTTACAAACTAATTTGCGGTTGTGGGCTGTGAAATGTGGTGGCAAAGCGAGCACTTAATGGCCATTCCTATTTGGCCTAGAGACAATGGTAGCAAGCTGAAAATGAGATACTAACACTAACACAGTGCTAAGAAAATTGAATTTTTTGAAAGGCAGTGGTCATATGCTGTAGCTCTCCCTCATTGATATGGAGTTGGACAGTCCAAGAATTAGACCTTGTGATAATGAGCAATTGTTGAAATACTCTGAGACCATGATTGTCTACAATACAAAGGGAAACCAAAAGGGAGTGGTGTTCCAAATATGCTCAATATATGTTTTATTCAAACCAATCATGCAATCAAATTCAGCGATCAGGACTTTATTCCTTGGAGTATGAGGAGCGATTTTAGTGGTGTATAAGATCATGAGAGGAATAGATAGGTTAAATACAGAGTCTTTTACCCAGAGTGCTATCAAGAACCAGAGGACTTAGGTTTAAGGTGAGGGGGGAAAGATTTAATGGGAACCTGAGGGGTAACTTATTTTACACAAAGGGTGGTGAGTATATGGAATGTGCTGCTGTAGGAGGGTGTTGAGGCAGACACTATCATAATGTTTAAGAAACATTTGGACATGGATTGGATTGGTTTAGAGGGATATGGACCAAACGCAGGCAGGTGGGACTCATGCAGATGGAACATGTTGGTCAGCATGGGCAAGTTGGGCCGAAGGGCCTGCTTCCATGCTGTATGACTCAATGACTCATTATAGAAGCAAAGATAACACAGGCTAATGGAATTAGCATTGACAGACATTGTGGTTAGCATGGAGATGGGCCAAAAGGGATTGTGAGCTGTATGTTTCAACAACTCTAAGAATCTCAGCCAAATTTATATAAATCTCCTGTACAGCAGAATGTTTGACTTCCATAATGTTTCAGGATCACAGAGATCTGTTTGCAGTGAGTGAGTAATGGGAACAGTTAACTGACGATAATCATCATTGACATCAATGCACAATGGCACTGCCATTGCCTTTTTCGAAGATTTGTCCACACTATGCTTGTCAGTGTTTTATCAAAGCATTCATGGGTTAAATGCAATCTGTGAGTTGGACAGAGAGCAGCATAAGAAGTGCAAGAATGTTTTGTGGTCATGGAAAGCCGAAGGAGGTTATGAAAAGCATAATTAGTGACCATAAAAATGTTCAGGATAAAGTGAAGTGCAGAACAAGCTGAGTGACAATATCATTGATGGTAAAAGTCTAGGATGATTGTGGGACCAAGAAACTGTAGATGTTGGTTGATGAAAAAAAACACAAAGTGCCGGAGTAACTCAGCAGATCAGGCAGCCTCTCTGGAAAAAGATGGAAGGGTGACGTTTCAGGTTGGGTCCCTTGTAGGATGATTTCTCTGTATACCTGTACGTTCATACATACACACATATAAATATATATTTTAAAATATATATATGTTTATATATATATATATATATATATATATATGTGTGTGTGTGTGTGTGTGTGTGTGTGTGTGTGTATATATACACACACACACACACACACACACACACACACACACACACACACACACACACACACACACACATATATATATATATATATATATATATATATAAACAAACAAACAATAATAGTGCAAAAATACAAAGCCAATGCCCCCAAGTCTATGTGGTTCAAAGATTATTTGGAGGTGGTAGTATTTAATAGCCTGACAATAAACTAAGCTCAAACTCTAACTCAAGTCTGTGTGTCCATACTTTCCAACAGATGCTGCTGTCAGAACCAGCATGCCATTCAGAGAATATTTAGTACCAGTTTATCTGAGAGCCTCAGAGATCAGACATTACACCCGGGATAAATGTAAAATCCCTAATGCACCTCTGTAGCAATTTCAAAGTAGTCCACTGGAAACTCCCTTGGAATTCGAGTAAACTGCTTTCTATCCTTGTACAAATGAAGACAGGGTAGCATTGGTTAATGGAAGGTAGTGTAGCAGTCTTTGGGTGAACCTATTTCTCTGCTTTGAAAAGGTTTAATGCCATTTATTGGAGCACTAAATCAAGGCTTTGGTGCAGAATCTTGCGCAAAGAATAGCACCTCTGAGAATGTAATTATTGCTTTATTTATAGTTGGGTAGCTAAGTCATATGATTAAGCACACATGATTTAAGTAACCCATGTTCAGTTGTTGTTAGTCTGTAATCAAGTAAATACCATCTCGCGTGTTCTGAAATAATCTTGTTTAGTTTAGTTTAGATATACAGCACAGAAACATGTCCTTTCGCCCAACGAGTCCGCACCGACCAGCGATCCCCGCACATTAACAGAATCCTACACACATTGGGGACAATTTACATTTATACCAAGCAAATTAATCTACAAACCTGTACATCTTTGGAATGTGGAAGGAAACCGGAGCACCCGGAGAAAACCAATGCAGGTCAAGGAAGACCATACAAACTCCATACAGACAGCATGCATAGTTAGGATCGAACCCGGGTCCATGGCGCTATAAGGCAGAGACTCTACCGCTGCGCCACCGTACCGTCTGTTGGTTGAACTTGTTTGCACTCCCTCTCTGGTTCACGGTCATTCCAGAAGTGTCTAACAGTAATGACTTCCAAGAACCATGGTGAAGAATAAGCCCAGAATATTGACTCAGGTTTGTTATGAAGCTGAGAAACCTGGCCTCCTGACTCAGGTACGAAAGCGACAGCAAGCAAATGAGACAGAGTGAAAAAGTCATTTCTAAAACTCTGCCGAAACGTTTCAATGTTACAGGAATCCTTATGAGTAATATTTCTCAAAACATTAAATATTCAGTGTATTAGCAAAATCATAACATTAAAAAAAAATTAAAATAGGAATGGAACAAGTCTAACTCATCCGATGATCTGTAGCTAAGCTTTCATTATTCGATCACTCAATGGATCAAATAATGCAGTTTTAATGTAATTTTCTGAACTGAGAGTAATGGAGTTTTTATTGATATTGTAGCCTGAACTGCCAGCACTTTATATGGCTGTGAAAATTATATCTGAGAAATACTATAGCTTCTAATGTACATTTCATTTAATTTAAGCATTGGCTTCTTAGACCATGTTTATCACATTAATGGTTTCTTTAGATTACAAGCTGATAAATTGTCTATGAACCATAAGTCACTTTGTAATTATATTTACAAATGTTTAAACATTATATAAAAGCTTGTACCTTGCACACATATTGATAGATGTAGGACATAAGTGCCCACATCCATTTGAAACAAGTATTCTGAAAGCTCCTAATCTTCAGATCAATCACTAAATACCATAAAAAGTAGGAAGTGCTAAAATGGGCAGCAATTCTTTAAGTGACATGGTGCCAACTCACAATAGAGCTTACTGAAGGCACAGCTAAGCAATTTGCCTACGTCTTGACCCCGACAAAATTATCTTTGTGATGAGAATATCAATTTTTTCAATACCTGCTGTCATAAGGTCATAAGGTCATGAGGTCATAAGTAAGAAGAGTAGAATTAGGCCATTCGGCCCATCAAATCTCCACAAAAGTACTTTGCAAGAAACAAAATATTGCATCTGAAATCAAAATACTGAAATCTGAAATGATGGGGTAAACAAATATTGATTGGGGAACATTTGCGGAAAGATTCCTGAAACATTAACTCAGGTGTCCACCCTTCTTTTACCTCAGATTTCTTGTAACTGGTGTGTTATGTACCTCATTGGTGACCCTCAGACTATCCCGTGATTGGACTTTGCTGGGTTTGCCTTGCACTAAACGTTATTCCCTTATCATGTATTGACACACTGTAAACGACTCAATTGTAATCATTGATGGTCTTTCTGCTGACCGGATAGGTAATAAGGTCATAAATGAAAGGAGCAAAATTAGGCCATTCAAGTCTACACCGCCATTCAATAATGTCTGAACTATCTCATCCTCCCAACCCCATTCTCCTGCCATCTTCCCACAACCTCTGACACTTATACTAATCAAGAATCAATCTATCTCTGCCTTAAAAATACCCACCAACTTGGCCCCCACAGCCTTCTGTGGCAAAAAAATTCCATTGATTCACCACCATCTGACTAAAGAAATTTCTCCTCATCTCCTTCCTAAAAGAACATCCTTTAATTCTAAGGAAGACACAAAATGCTGGATTAACTTAGCGGGACAGGCAGCATCTGGGGAGATGGAATGGGTGACGTATCGGGTCGAGACACTTCTACAGATCAGTGGCATCGCTAATGTCCAGCATTGGGTTTTCATCAAATTGGGTGAACCATGAATCATTGAGTCAGAGCCATACAGTCATAGACCCATAGACCAAGGGAGCACAAAACCAGGCCCATCGGCACAACTTGCCCATATTGACCAAGTTGCATAACTGAGCTAGTCCCACTTGCCTGTGCCTAGATTAGTACAAAGTGCATAGAAATAGTCTGCTGAGACCACATGCAAGAGTCTCCAGGTGTTTCCACCTCCATTTTCATAGTCCAATCCGGTCTGCTTGCTTGGTCTTCTGGAGCGGGGCCCAGGCTGCTACATGGCCTCCATCCAGATGATCCAGCGAACCATCGACCCTCTCCTCACCTGACTCACATTCAGCCTTTGTGCCCCGTGGGCACCTCCCACAGCCCACCTTGAGGGCACGGAGGGTAAGACTCCAGTTCACTCTCTTATCGACCCTTGCTCTTGCAACAGCCATCACTGGCTCCATCTATCCTCCTCATCGGTTCTCTTGTCCTCAGGGGACACGCAAGGGCCGAGCTCGGCGACTTCTATCTTTTCAGTTTAGTTTTGTTTAGTTTAAATATACAGCGCGGAAACAGTCCCTTCGGCCCACCGGGTCTGCACCGACCAGCGATCCCTGCACATTAACACCATCCTTCACACACTAGGGACAATTTACATTTATGCCAAGCCAATTAACCTACAAACCTGCACGTCTTTGGAGTGTGGGAGGAAACCAAAGATCTCCTACGCAGGTCATGGGGGGAATGCACAAACTCCGTACAAACTCCGTACAAACAGCACCCATAATCGGGATCGAACCCGTGTCTCCGACGCAGCAAGTGCTGTAAGGCAGCAACTCTACCGCTGCACCACCATGCCACCAATCTACAGGCCGCTACCACCGTTCCTTCCTCCTGACTCTACAAAAGTGAGAGGCACTAAATGCTGGAGTAACACAGTGGGACAGGCAGCATCTCTGGAGGGAAGGAATGGGTGATGTTGCGGGTCGAGACCCTTCGTTGGAAGTGACGACGGCGAGTTCCTGCAACAACTATTGTTGCCTCATTGAAGCCCATGAACTGAACTGATATTGGTAAACACAGAAAGATTAAATGTTCCATGTTTAAGTAAAGTTATAGAGTTTAAAGTCATCTATCAAGCAACCTGCACATTCAGACAACAGAGCAGAACATTTCACCAGGGAATACATGGTCCCTGTGACACCACTTTCAAGCATCAGCAGCAGAAATGAGCTGCCTTTGGAAAGATGAGATCGCTAAATGAAGTGTTACAATGTACTCTGGGCACAGAATAAGAAATAGCCAATAAACAATGACAAGTAAGGAAGAGGAAGGTAAATGGTGCAATGAGGAAAACCATTGTAGTTATGTGGCCTGAAGCAAACCTTCATCATACAAACATGTCGAGTACAAATGGATCCCAAGGAGTTCTTTAGGACATTTTATTGATCATCCTCTCCTTTTGGAGAATCACAATACAAGGCACATTTCTACATTAATAATATCTATAGAAAAAGCAGTTCAGCATCTTTTATACATAATGCATGTTTTGCTATCTTGAGAAATCCTTTTTTTTTTGCTATTATGTGAATTGAAGAAATAAAATGATGGCTGTCATCAGTACAGCTTTTAGAGATACAGCGTGGAAACTGGCCCTTCAGCCCACCGAGTCCGCACCAACCAGCGATCACCCTGTACACTACACACTACGGACAATTTACCATTTTACCAAAGTCAATTTACCTACCAACCAGTAGGTCTTTGAAATGTGGGAGGAAACCGGATCACTCAGAGAAAACTCAAGGAGAACATAGAAACTCCGTATCGACGGCACCATAGTCCAGATCAAACCCGGGTCTCTGGCGCTGTGAAGCAGCAACTCTACTTGTGTACCATCTCATAGATCTCCTGGTTCACAATGCAACTGGACAATCCATGAAGGCCTGACCTGAAACGTTTCCTGTCCAATCCCCCCAGAGTTGCTGCCTGACTCATTGTCTTACTCTGGCACTTAGTGGACAACCCATCCATTTTACGCCATTCACACAAATGATTTGATACTGAGGCAGGCAGGTCATAGGTGCTAAGATTGAAAAGAAACACCCAACTATTCCAGGATTTCTACTTAAACTGCACCAAAAAGAAACAAAAATGCAACTTGTGAAGGGACTTCTGCATTCTCACCAGGTTAAAATACTGAACTGTCAATCGGTTAATCTCTAAATACAGCAATCCCCAAATTGGTGATAACACTGCCATATATTGTAAAAACAGAAAATGATTTGGAAAGCCATTTTGAAGTTAAAATTAACATCACGTGAAGAATGCGCGTGTTTTTGTTAACCTATCTCTTCT
This sequence comes from Malacoraja senta, assembly GCA_038087875.1. Classification (NCBI taxonomy): domain Eukaryota; kingdom Metazoa; phylum Chordata; class Chondrichthyes; order Rajiformes; family Rajidae; genus Malacoraja; species Malacoraja senta. The sequence continues at coordinate 72,071 of JAXLNO010002673.1, read as the reverse complement.
GAGATTTCTTTACATATACGACAGTTCTGTAATTTTAAACTGGAGTCTTTGTTATCTCAACTAATCACAATTAAATTATTTTGGGAACTAAACAGCATCTCTTATTGTGTGATTAAGCTAATGTTATCTTTAGTCCTGATTTGACAATGTCTTCAGGTTCATGTTGTGCTCCAGTAGGAACTTAATAATTATTTCACTGCAAAAAAAATATGACATGTATTTTAATATTAAAGCAAGGATCATGCAATTTAGTTTTAGAGATACAATGCGGAAACAGGCCCTTTGGACAACCGAGTCCGGACCAACCAGCGATCCCCGCATATTAACACTACCCTGCACACACTAGGGAAGTTTACATTTATCCCACAAACCTGTAGGTAATTGGAGTGTGGGAGGAAACCCAAGAACTCGGAGAAAACCCACGCGGTCTTGGGGCGAAAATACAACTCCGTACAGACAGTACCAGTAGTTGGGATTGAACCCATGTCTTTGGCGTTGAAATGCAGCAACTCTACCACCGTGCCGCCCTAGAATGCATGTTAAATGTAGTAATTGTATGTTAAAATATACGAATATAAACCATATATACACACACAGACACACACATATATATGTGTATATATAGCTCCCCTCAATTCTAAAATCCAGACGATTGAGTTTAATCTATAATAGACACAAAAAGCTGGAGGAACTCAGCGTCTCTGGAGAGAAGGAATATGTGATGTTTTGGGTCAAGTCCCTTCTTTAGACTGAGAGTCAGGGGAAAGGAAAACGAAAGATATAGACGGTGATGTATAGAGATATAGAACAAATGAAAGTATGTGTGTGTGTGAGTATATATACAGGTATATATACTAGACTAAGTGGGACCCTTTGGATCCCAGCTTCACACAGGAGGGCTGGCCCCCAACGCAATATTCCACCTCTCCACCAATTCCAATATACACACTCACACGCACACAGACTCAAAACACACACACTCATGCACACTCACACACACATACACACACCCTCCACCTCACACATACACTTACACTCACACACATACACTCAATCACACACACACACTCACTCACACACACACTCACTCACACACACACTCACTCACACACACACTCACTCACACACACACACATACACTCACACTCACACATACACACTCACACATACACACTCACTCACACACTCACTCACACACTCACTCACACACACTCACACACTCTCACACACTCTCACATACACTCACACACACTCACATACACTCACACACACACAGACTCACACACACACACACATACACACACACATACACACACATACACTCAAACACACATACACTCACACACACACACTCTCACATACACTCACACACACTCACATACACTCACACACTCACACACTCACACACTCACACACACACATACACTCACACACACACATACACAGACACACTCACACACACACACTCACACACACACACTCACACACACACTCACACACATACACTCACACACTCACATACACTCTCACACACATACACTCACACACTCACACACACACATACACTCACACACTCACACACACACATACACTCAAACACACACTCACACACATACATACACTCATACACACACTCACACACACATGACTCACACACCATATATATGACAGTAAACTTACTTGAATCTACTCACACGACTGTGTGTGGCCTCTCCACTGTGGGGCTACCGCAGTCAGCGGCACTTCCACAATCAGCGTGACCTCTGCACTTACTGGAAATTACGCAATCAGCGCGACCTGTCCACTAAGTTGAAGTCACTAAATGAGCGAGACTTTTGGACTAAACACAGTCGGACCTAATAAAGCATTTATTCCTTCCAAACACAGTCGGACCTAATAAAGCATTTATTCCTTCCAAACACAGTCGGACCTAATAAAGCATTTATTCCTTCCAAACACTGTCAGACCTAATAAAGCATTTATTCCTTCCAAACACAGTCGGACCTAATAAAGCATTTATTCCTTCCGAACACAGTCGGACCTAATAAAGCATTTATTCCTTCCAAACACAGTCGGACCTAATAAAGCATTGTAGTTTCAAGCACAGGCAGGGCAGCAGGCCAAACAACTCATGGCATTGTCATTTCATTTCATTTCATTACCAATTAAGCATTGCACTTTCAAGCATAGGCAGGGCAGCAGGCCAAACAACTCATGGCATTGTCATTAAGGGCTAACAAATCATTTATTGCAAGTGCATTGCAGACTCACAGTTCAGTTGATTCACAGCTTAGAATGACAGTCATGGCCTCTCCCTCGCGATCTTGCAGAGTGACTGACTCACATCCAGGCATCCGAGGTTTTTTAGTCCTGCCCCCCCCCCGGAAGGGGCGTTACCTTCATTGTGGTGATTGACAGGCGAGTGGACCAATCAGCTGATCTCAAGTTTTTTAAATACTCATAACTTTTTTATTTTTCATCGATGGGAAAAATCCTCAGGGCTGGCTCAGCGGAGGAGGACTGTGAGTAAGATGGGCAAAAATCACAGCGATACAGGGTCGCTCTTTTTCTAAAATCAATATACAGCGCAGACAGGAAGTGGTCAAGATGAGACTTTTAATTATATAAATGTGTGTGTGTTGGTGTGTGTGTGTATGTATATGTATATATACATATATATACATATACACGCACACACACATATATATATATATATATATATATATATATATATATATATGTGTGTGTGTGTATATATATACATATACACACACACATATATATATATATATTTATATATATATATATATATATATATATACACACACACACACTCACACAGGCACACACACACACACACACATATATATATATAATGTTTATTTGTAGGGTTTATAACTTGGAGGACAAGTTTCCTGAATGGCCTACTGAATTTAATCAGTATTTTTAAAGAAAGGTTGCCAGTTGTGGGCAACCCAATTAACAGTCTGCAGGCCTTTCAATTGCCAGTCTGCTGCAGTCCTTACAAGGGGAAACCATCGCACAGCTTTGAGCCAATGATTGCAGGCGGATGCTTTGGCGATACGAGGAGATTGTCATGGATGTGAGAGGGAGTGCAGGTGGCACCCGGTGCATGGGAAGATCCAACTGTGGCTGGGAGTGGATCATGGTCAGTGTTGTGATGATGATCGGGTACGCTGACAATAATCTGTGGGGACAAATAAACCTCTTGCCCCACCTCACCATATTCATTGTAACTGGGCTTTTGACAGCTTTTCTCTTTCTTTATTCTTTACCAACACCAGTGGCTTCTGGCAGTGTTTAATTTCTCTTCAGGACTGTGCTGTGAAGGTCAATTTAGAGCTCTATGGTATTACATTTGTAATGGTCCCATTAACCTACAAACAAAGGACAAAGGACATTTATTGTCACATACACCAAATGGTGTAGTGAAATTTGTCTTGCCATGCAGCACAAATAGACACAACATTAAAGAAAGAAATGTAACATAAAACATAAAAACGTCCCCCACAATGGTTCCCACTGTGGGGGAAGGCACAAAGTCCAGTCCCCATCCCATGTCCACCCATAGTCGGGCCTATTGAGGCCTCCACAGTCGCCTTCACGGAGGCCCGATCTTCCAGGCCGTTCTCGCCGGGTGATGGTGCTCCGGCGTTGGGAGAATCCTCTGAGCGGCTTGGGACACCTGGAACGGCCGCCTCCTTACTGTAGACCATGGCTTCCGAAGCCAACAGGCCGCGCTGAGTGGAGCTCCAACACTGGCGATCTCCGCGAGAGATCCCAGGCTCCCGATGTAAAGTACAGCACTGCCGCCCGCGGCTGGCCGCTCCACAGACCTGCAGCTCCGCGATGTTTCACCGGCGGTCCCAGCATACCGGAGTTCCAGCGCGGTGACCCGGGCAAGGCATCGCCCGCTCCGCTCCGCGATAGCGCTCCAGCACTGTGCCGCCACCGAAGCCGAGGTCCTGTGCGGTCCCCGCAGGAAACGCCGCTCCAGGCCCGCTGGTAGGCCGCGAGGACGGGTCGAAGGTGCAGCCCGGAGAAAAGCTGTCTCTCCGACCAGGTAGGGACCCTAGAAAGTAGTTTCCCCCTTCCCCCCCCCACATAAAAAAGAATAGAGCTCCTAAAAAACAAAACAACTAACTAACTAAAAATAAGAAAAAAGATGAAACGGACAGCTGCAGGCTGGGCAGCCATACCACACAGGACGGCGCCCCCTGTAAGGCTTTGGAGTGTGGGAGGAAACCGGAGCAGCTGGAGAAAACCCACTCAGTTCACAGGGAGAACGTACAAGGTGTAAGAAGGAACTGCAGATGCTGGTTTAAACCGAAGATAGCACAAAAGGCTGGAGTAACTCAGCGGGAAAGGCAGCATCTCTGGAGGGAAGGAATGCGTGATGTTTCGGGTTGAGACCCTTCTTCAGACGGGTCTCGACCCGAAACGTTACCCATTCCTGGAGTTACTCCAGCATTTTGTGTCTATCTTCGTGAGAATGTACAAATTCTGTACAGACTCCATCCGTAGTAAGGATTGAACCCAGGCAGTGTAAGGAAGTAACTCCAGTGCTGCGCCACTGTGCTACCAAATTGTTGACTATTTGTACATGTAACATAGGCATGCCCCAATAACGAGGAACATAGATTACCCGATTGAGCAAACACTTCCAGTAGGAAGTAAAATCAGGCCAGTACATTAATCTGGTAGCTGACTACAAACTAACCTTGCATGAGACCCAAACCCATGAATTTCCCATTGTCAGGCTAATATTAGTACTGTGCAGCAGAGAAAAAGTGGTCATTCGACTCATTGTACTTTGGCAGGCTGTTTGCAAGTAATCTCCAATTAGATCAATTACCCTGTTCTTTCTCTATCTATATTACTAAAAGTCTGATCTTGACCGCTTTTGGCTCGCTGTGCTGTGATTTCCGAGAGAACGCCACCACCTACGGCCGTCATTTTTGGCCACCTCGCTCAGAGCCCCCCTCCGCCTTCCTGGACCAGACGATTTTTCCAACTGATGAAAAATCAGAGATGTATTAATGTTTTTTTTTTTAAATCCATTCTCTCTGCTGCCCCTGCTGGTGGGAGGGGGGAGGGACTATATAAGCTGGAAGTGGTGTGCCTCACTCAGTCTCTGCAAGATGGAGGAAGAGAGAGGGTCTCTCTGAGCTCTGAATAACACTGAACACATGTCTACTCAACTTTGAGTGCCATTAATGTGGTTTGAAATTGAAAATATGGTTGGTTTGAAGTAAAAAGGCACTGCAAATGGTTGTTTGGGGGTGTTTGGGGTTGACATAAAAAGGCACTGTAAATGGTTGTTTGGGGGGTGTTTTGGGTTGAAGTGAAAAGGCACTGCAAATGGTTGTTTGAGGTGTATTTGGGTTGAAGTGAAAAGGCACCGCAGATGGTTGCTTGGGGGTTTTGGGTTGAAGTGAAAGGCACTGCAGGTGGTTGCTTGGGGGTTTTGGGTTGAAGTGAAAGCCACTGCAAATGGTTGTTTGTCTAAACTTGACAACTTCCTGTTTGCATTATATTGATTTTAGATAAAACGCTACCACTTACGGCTGTGATTTTTGGCCATGTTACCCAGTCTCCCTCCGCTCATCAGGTGCAGAGGATTCTTCCTATCAATGAAAAATAAAAATGTCATTAGTATTTTAAAAATGTTGAGAATCTCTCTCCTGTCAATCACACTATGAAGGCCACACCTTTTCCGGTGGGAGGGGGAGGGATTATAAAACCCAGAAGTGTGGGTGTGGCTCAGTCTCTGCATGATGGGGGAGGGAGAGATCACGACTCTGAGCTGTGAATCAACTGAACACACTGAATGTCTACTGAACTGGGAGTGTGGTGTTTTGTGTGGTTTTATGGTGGTTTATGGTGGTTTCACCCTGCTTGAAATGGTATGAAACTGCATTTGTATGTGGTGTCGTTGCACCCTGCATGAAATGGTATGAAACTGCATTTGAATTTGGTGGCTTTGCACCCTGCATGAAATGGTATGAAACTGCATTTGAATTTGGTGGCCTTGCACCCTCCTTGAAATGGTATGAAACTGCACTAATTTGGTGGCCTTGCACCCTGCTTGAAGTGGTATGAAACTGCACTTGAATTTGGTGGCCTTGCACCCTGCTTGAAGTGGTTGGAAACTGCACTTGAATTCGGTGGCCTTGCACCCTGCTTGAAATGGTATGAAACTGCACTTGAATTTTGTGGCCTTGCACCCTGCTCGAAGAGATAAGAAACTGCACTTGAATTTGGTGGCCTTGCACCCTGCTTGAATTGGTAGGAAAATGGATTTGAATTTGGTGGCCTTGCACTCTGCTTGAAATGGAATTTCAAGGAATAGCCATGAGTCAACTGCCAGCCCACCAGCCGTGAGTGAGCTGCCAGCACATCAGGCTTGAGGGACTCAGCTGCCACCCCAAGAATCCATTTGGCCCACAATGTCCATACTAGCCCTCTGGAGACCAGTAGTCCCTGCAGCCAACAACACCCATACCAGTGCTCCAGAAAGCCACCCCCCCCTACTGGCCACCAAAATTGGAATTGGTGGAGAGGTGTAATATTGCGTTGGGGGACCAGCCCTCCCATGTGAACATGGGACCCAACGGGTCCCAATTAGTCTAGTACTCTTATAAGTTTTTCTCTCTCAACTATAAATCCAATTGTCTTTCAAAGCCCATGCATTTTAACAAGGATATTGACACATTAAGTCCTATCTTTACTAAGAAGCTATAATCATAGGAGCTTTTCACATCAGAATCAATGATACCGGTACCTTATTGTCACATGTACCTAGGTTCAGTGAAATGCTTTGTTTTGCAAACAACCCAGTAAAATCATGTAGCAGCACACAAGTGTTGCAAAGTTTTGGCGCTGACAAAGTTACAGGCCCCTTTCCCCTGAGTCTGAAGTCTCAGTCTGAAGAAGGGTCTCGACCGGAAACGTCACCCATCCCTTCTCTCCAGAGATGCTGTCTGTCCCGCTGAATTATTCCAGCATTTTGTGTCTATCTTCAGTGACAACCAGCATCTGCAGTTCCTTCCCACACATACAGACATGCCATTGCCCAAAGTTTGCAACAACTTTTTGGAAATGTGTTTGCGATATTTTGAACGCTTATATTAATATACTTATTTTAAATAATGCATGCCCTTTCCTCAGTGTGCTGAATGTCTCAATCTTTTGTATTAGGTTCTTTCACAGCAGCAGTACAAAAACATTACAATTATGTGAATGTTACAAATTATCTTTAATAGCACAAGTCTCCCCAGATGGCAGAGTTTCCTTGACCTTCTCTTTGACAGAATGGGAGCTGTCGACAAGAATCAAGAGGAGAAACAAACCCTAAGCTTGTGTTCTTCGATCCGTTTGTGTCTTTTCTGAATGATGAATCATCTCTTATCAAACACTTTGCAGAGACATGTGAAGACAGTGCAGCTCCTGTTGGATCAAGCAGATGACTACTGGGAAAAGGTTTGACTCTTCACTAATAAAGACCGTCTGGGTAATCACATCCCCCCCCCCCCCCCCCACCTGTTTCTGAATGGAAGCTTTGATAAACCGAGCAATTGTATTTCAATCTTCCTGATTTCCTTTGATTATCTTTAATGTTGCTTCGGCAGTCTAGGCAGCTTTAATTCTGCAGAATTTTATGGCATTGACAAAAACAGATAAAAACATTTCTCGGATACAACTAAACATCAGCCAAGAAAACATTGAGCCTGTTCTGAACCGAAGATGGACACAAAAAGCTGGAGTAACTAACGGGTCAGACAGCATCTCTAGAGAAAAGGAATAGGTGACGTTTCAGGTCGAGACCCTTCTTTTCACCCGGAGAGTTGTGAATCTGTGGAATTATCTGCCACAGCAGGCAGTGGCAGCCAATTCACTGGATGTTTTTAAGAGAGAGTTAGATTTAGCTCTTAGGGCTAATGGAATCAAGTGATATGGGGAAAAAGCAGGAATGTGGTACTAATTTTAGATGATCAGCCATGATCGTATTGAATGGCGGTGCTGGCCTACTCCTGCACCTATTTTTCCATGTTTCTATGAATGGCGGTGCTGGCTCAAAGGACCGAATGTCCTACTCCTGCACCTATTTTCTATGTTTCAGACCCGAAACACCACAATACCTTTCTCCAGAGATGCTGCCTGACCAGCTGAGTTATTCCAGCTTCATGTGTCTATTGTGTTTTTTGTTTCCCGTGTACAATTTTTATCGCAAAGAAAGTGATCGTTTGCGCAGCGTATATTTTTTTATAAACAGCGCAAATTTGCTGGCACAATCCACACCATCACTTTATCTTGAAATACTCGAAAGCTTTTATTGTTTACCGGCTACCTGTTTGACATGGCAGAGATTGGAAACTTACGCCACAGGAATAGAAGATAAAAGGCTTGAAATGACTACAGGATATTATGTACGTGGTACTCAGCACATTCACAATCCCACATTTTTTTTTTAAGCTTTAAATGGATTTCTCCAGTTAAAAAAAAGAACAGATATATCAACACTAATGTAAAAGGGTCTACCTCTCATTCTAATGCTCCATGCTGTCAGCTCCAGGCTGCACCCTCAATGCTATTTACTGCCTCTAATGGAGTCCTGTTCTTGCTCTGTTTCCACTTTGCTTCTGAGATGCTAATCAAAAGTGAGGAATCAAAGCTCAGAGTCGGGCATCTGTTTGTGTTTGTGAAATCGGACGAGGTGCACATTTAAAGAAACAAGTCTTCAAAATGACAGCTTGGGACCTGGTCATAACAAAAATACAATTTGAGACGTGGATCTTTGACTTTGGCTCTAATTTTCCAGATGTATTGTAAAAGGAAAGCTCTTTATGGAGTATTTTAATTCATCCCGCATCACTGAACTTGCCCTGGAACCTGGCCTTACTGCATTGATTTTTTTCCTCTCCATTACTTGCATTCTCTTTTTCTGCATCAGTAACGCACTGGTATAGAAGTGAAACAAAAAGCATCCACGACAGATGGCAGCTATGGTTCTTACTGATCGCGATGCCATTTCAACATCAGTGATATGCTCATTCCCGTGCACGGATATAGGACATTGCCGTGGGGTAGGCAATGTAGGAACCAACATTGCAGTTCAAAGGAGTCAGTGGGTGAGGGCCACTGGGTCATTTGATAGTGAATTGAAGATTACAGAAATAACTTCCTTGAAAGCCCCCTTGATTGAATGCCCAGATACAATTCATTGCTTGGCTATCCACTCTATCTGGGCAAGTAATTTAGTTTAGTTTAGAGATACATCATGGAAACAGGCCCTTCGTAACACGGAGTCCATGCCAACCATTGATCAGCCGTTCACACTAGTTCTATGTTATTCCACTTTTGCATCAACTCCCCACACACGAGGGGCAATTTTACAGAGGTTAAGAAACTATAAACCCCGCACCTCCAGTTCTTCTTCAACAGTTCAGTGGTGCTCTTAGTGCCTAATGTGCAGACGCAGAGCGAATTTATTTTCTTACATACAGTCCAGTACAGTATTTCCATACCCAAGCACATCCTCGATTAGCAAGTGTATAGAAATAGCCTACTGAGCCCGCATGCGAGAGGCGCCATGTTTTGAAGAAGGTCATGGAATTAGAAGCATAGAAGAAAGAACGCAGAACAAATACAGCACAGAAGCAGGCCATTTGGCCTACAATGTCTGTGCCAAACTTAATGCCAAGATAAACTAATCTCATCTGCATACAACTGATCCATACCCTGAATTCACAGCATATCTATTGGTCTACCTAAAAGCCACTGTCGTATCAGCCTCCTCCACCACCTCTGGCAGCGTGTGCCAGGCACCCACCACTCTCTGCGTGGAAATCTTGTGCCGCAAATACCCTTTTAAACTTTCCCCTCTCACCTTAAAGCAATGCCCGCTAGTCTTTGGAATCTCCACTCTGGAGTGAGTTTCTGACTGTCTTCCCTATCTATGACTCTCAACATTTTATATATCTTTCTATTGAGGGAGTGCAGTGTAGGTTCACCAGGTTAATTCCCGGGATGGCGGGACTGACAAATGATGAAAGAATGGATCGACTGGGCTTCACTGGAATTTAGAAGGATGAGAGGATATCTTATAGAAACATATAAAATTCATAAGGGATTGGACAGGGTAGATGCAGGAAAAATGTTCCCCATGTTGGGGGAGTCCAGAACCAGGGGTCACAGTTTAAGAATAAAGGGTAGGCCATTTAGAACTGGTATGAGGAAAAACATTTTCAGCCATCGTTGTGAATTTGTGGAATTCTCTGCCACAAAAGGCAGTGGAGTCCAATTCACTGGATGTCTTAGGTGTTCTTGAAAACTTGTTTTATATCTTTGATTGGACTTTACTGGCTTTATCTTGCACTACACATTATTCCCCTATCATGTAGGTGTACACTGCGAATGGCTCGATTGTAATCACGGATTGTCTTTCTTCTAGCAGGTTAGCACGCAACAAAAGCTTTTCACTGTACCTCAGCGCATGTGGCAATAAACTAAATTGAACTGTGTCTGCCTTTTAAAGCTATAAGGTTATCTATTCAACATCTCACCTAAAAGACAGTGTGACATTTCCTCATTACTGCTCTCAAGTATCAGCCCCAATGCCTCATGTTCATCCACTGTAAGTTGATTCAGGAGCCTTCAGACGCAAAGTGGAACAATAAACAAGATGTGAGCAAAAGTCTGAAAATTGGAGTATGGAGCTTTTGACATGGTTGGATAAAAACATAGAAATAATTAAGGTCATATGTGATAGGAGTAGAATTAGGCTATTCAGCCCATCAAGTCTACTCCGCCATTCAATCATGACTGATCTGTCTCTCCCTCCTAACCCCATTCTCCTGCCTGCTCCCCATAACCTCTGACACCTGTACTAATCAAGAATCTATCTATCTCTGCCTTAAAAATATCCACTGACTTGGCCTCCACAGCCTTCAGTGGCAAAGAATTCCACAGATTGACCACCCTCTGAATGTTGAAATTTGTCCTCATCTCCTTCCTAAAATAACATCCTTGAATTCTGAGGCTATGACCTCTAGACCTAGACTCTCCCACTAGTGGAAACATCCTCTCCACATCCACTCTATCCAAGCCTTTCACTATTCTGTATGTTTCAATAATTTTCCCCCTCTTTCTTCTAATTAATGGAAAGAGCAAAACTGGAATGCGGGAAGGGAAAAAAATGGTTTGTTTATTTTGTAATTAGAAATATATTAATATTTTACTAATTGAAGAACAGTGTGCAAAGTACTCTGCTATCTTTAACATTGATTTCTGAACCACTTAGCTGAAAACCCTTTGTTCAATTGCTCCATCTTTCTGATTCAGCGAGTTTTGTTTTTTGAGTTGCTAGAAGGCTGTGATCATCTCTCCAAACTTTTCAAGAAAGGCAAAAGGCAGGACTAATTAGCACCTTTCAGAGGCCCTTGTAGCATCATAAAAATGACTTTTAGAACACTTCAAATTCCACGGACTTCATCTATATAATTAAAAATCTCATCTTGACCACTTCCTGTCTGCGCTGTATATAGATTTTAGAAAAAACACGACCATATATTGCTATGATTTTTGGTCATCTTACTCATAGTTCTCCTCCGCTGATCAAGCCCCGAGGATTATTCCCCCCCCATCGATGAAAAATAAAAGAGTTATGACTGTTTAAAAAAGCTTGAGATCCTCTCGCCTGTCAATCACCGCGATGATAAGGCACCGCGAAGATAACGGACCTTCCGGGGGAGGGGGGCGGGGCAGGACTATAAAACTACGGATGCCTGGACGTGACTCAGTCTCTCTGCAAGATGGCGAGGGAGAGGCCATGACTCTCATTCTACGCTGGGAAGCAACTGAAATGTGAGTCTGCAATGTACTTGAATAAATGATTTGTTAGCCCTTAATGAAAATGAAATGAGTTGTATGGCCTGCTGCCCTGCCTGTACTTGAAACTGCATTGCTTTATTAGATCTGACTGTGTTTGATTCAAAAGTCCCGCTCATTTTGTGACTTCCGCTTAGTGGACAGGTCGCGCAGATTGCGTAATTTCCGGTGAGTGCAGAGGTCGTGCAGATTGCGGAAGTGCCGCTGACTGCAGAGGCCCCAAATTGGAGAGCCTCGCTGAGCCATGTGAGTAAATTCAGAGAGTTTACTGCCATATGTATGGTGTGTGAGTCAGTGTGTGTGAGTGTATGTGTTTTGAATATATGTGTGTGTGAGTGTGAGTGTGTGTGTGTGTGTGTGAGTGTGAGTGTGAGAGTGTGAGTGTATGTGTGTGTGTGAGTGTATGTGAGTGTATGTGTTTGTGTGAGTGTGTGAGTGTGTGTGTGTGTGTGAGTGACTGTGTGTGTGTGTGAGTGTCTGTGAGTTTCTGTGTGTGTGTGTGTGTGTGTGAGTGAGTATCTGTGTGTATGAGTGTTTGAGTTTGTGAGTGTATGTTTGTGAGTGCATGTGTTTGTGAGTGTGTGAGTGTTTGTATGAGTGTCTCTGTGTGTGTGTGTGTGTGTGTGAGAGTGTGTGTTAGAGTGTGAGTTAGAGTGTGTGTGAGTGTATGTGTGTCTGTGTGTGAGTGTCTGTGTGTGTGTGAGTGTCTGTGTATGTGTGTGTGAGTGTATGTGTTTGTGAGTGTGTGTGTGTGTGTGTGTGTGTAAGTGAGTGTCTGTGAGTGTGAGTGTGTCTGAGTGTGCCTGAGTGTGTGTGTGTGAGTGTGTGTGTGAGTGTGCGTGAGTGTCTGTGTATGTGAGTGTGAGCGTCTGTGTGTGTCTGTGTGTGTGTGAGTGTGTGTGTCTGTGTGTTTGTGTGTGTGTGTGTGTTTGTGTGTCTGTGTGTGTGAGTGTCTGTGTGTGTGAGTGTCTGTGTATGTGTGTGTGTGTCTTATGTGTGCGCGTGTGTCTGTGCGCGTGTTTGTGTGTGAGTGTATGTGTTTGTTAGTGTTTGTGTGTGTGAGTGGCTGTGTGTGTGTCTGTGTGTGTGTGTGTCTGTGAGTGTGTGTTAGAGTGCGTGTGAGTGTGTGTGTGAGTGTCTATGTGTGTGAGTGTCTGTGTGCGTGTGTCTGTGTGTGTCTGCGTGTGTGTGTGTGAGTGTATGTGTTTGTGAGTGTATGTGTTTGTGAGTGTGTGTGTGTAAGTGAGTGTCTGTGAGTGTGAGTGTGTCTGAGTGTGCCTGAGTGTGTGTGTGTGAGTGTGTGTGTGTGAGAGTGTGCGTGAGTGTCTGTGTATGTGAGTGTGAGCGTCTGTGTGCGTCTGTGTGTGTGTGAGTGTGTGTGTGTGTGTGAGTGAGTGTATGTGTGTGTGTGAGTGTATGTGTGTGTATGAGAGAGTGTGTGTGAGTGAGTGTGAGTGTATATATGTGAGTGTATGTGTTTGTGAGTGTGTGTGTGTAAGTGAGTGTCTGTGAGTGTGAGTGTGTCTGAGTGTGCCTGAGTGTGTGTGTGTTTGTGTGTGTGTCCGTGTGTGTGTTTGTGTGAGTGTTTGTGTGTGTGTGAATGTCTGTTTGTGTGAGTGTATGTGTGTGTGAGTGAGTGTCTGTGTGTGTGAGTGTGTGTGTGTCTGTGAGTGTCTTTGTGTGTGAGTCTGTGTGTGTGAGTGTCTGTGTGTGTGAGTGTGTCTGTGTGTTTGTGTGTGAGGTATGTGTGTGTGTGCATGAGTGTACGCGTGTGTGAGTGAGTGTATGTGTATGTGTGTGTGTGAGTGAGTGTATGTGTGTGTGTGAGTGTATGTGTGTGTATGAGAGAGTGTGTGTGAGTGAGTGTGAGTGTATATATGTGCATGTGAGTGTATATACGTGGGTGTGTGTGAGTGTATGTGTGTGAGTGCGTGTGTGAGTGCATATGTGTGTGTGAGTGTATATGTGTGTGTGTGGTGTGAGTGTGAGTGTGTGAATGTGTGTGTGAGTGTGTCTGTGTCTGTGTGTGCATGTGTGTGTGTTTGTGAGTGTATGTGTGTGTTTGTGTGTATGTTTTTTGAGTGTACGTGTGTGTGAGTGTGTGTTTATGAGTGTATATGTGTGTGAGTGTATGTGTGTGTGAGGGAGTGTATGTGTGTGTGAGTGTGTGTGAGTGTATATGTGTGTGTGAGTGTGTGTGTGTGTGTGTATGTGTGTGTGTGTGTGTGTGTGTTTGTGAGTGTATGTGTGTGAGTGTGTGTTTGTGAGTGTGTGTGTGAGTGTGTGTTTGTGAGTAAATATGTGTGTGAGTGTGAGCATATATGTGTATGTGTGTGTGAGTGTATGTGAGTGTGTGTGTGTGGTGGAGGGTGTGTATGTGTGTGTGAATTTGCTGGGCTGCACTCTGCTTGAAGTGCTGTGAGATTGGATTTTCTGCCTGCACTCTGCTAGAAGTGCAGTGAGATTGGATTTGCTGCCTGCACTCTGCTAGAAGTGCTGTGAGATTGGATTTGCTGCCTGCACTGAATGATGACCTTTGAGGTAAATTCTCAGATTTTCTTTGTTAAAATCTGACCACTCACTCTCTCTCTATTAAAATTGTCTCTTTTTTTATGAACAGAAAAGAGACAACGACTTTAATAAATCCTTTTTCCACTTGCCATGCTTGCGTGTTCTTCATCTCAATGGGTACCTAATAGGCAGGAATGGCTGCGCTGTCGGAGAGCCACTAAGAGTGCATGGGGGGAGGTTGAGGGGAGATGGACTGAATGTGTGGGGCGGAGCGGAATGGCAAGGAGCAGAGTGGGGGGGGGAGGTGAAGGGAGGAAGGGTGACTAAGTGAACTGCCACTACACCAGCTGTAAGTGACTTAAGTGCCAGCCCACCAGCCATGACTCACTGACCTGCAAGTCCAAGAATCCATTCAGTCCACAATGTCCATACTAGCCCTCTGGAAACCAGTCCCTTAAGACCACAAAACCCATACTAGCGCGCCAGACATCCACGCAAGGATAGACTTTCCTCCTTTATTGCTGTGATCTAAAAAAATATGAAAATGTCTAAAATTGATTGTCCACCCTCTCCCTCTTCTCTCTCACAGAGTCTGTCACCTGTTTTCGGCAAAATTTCTGGCAGTTTCTGAGCTGCCAGCCTGCCAGGCCTGAGTTACTGAGCTGCCAGCCTGCCAGGCCTGAGTGACTGATTTTCCAGGCCTCAGTGACTGAGCTGCCAGCCCAAGATTCCTTTAGGCCCACATTGTCCATACTGGCCCTCTGGTAACCAGCCCCTATGGCCCACAACACTCATGCTAGCGTTACAGATACCCCCCCCCCCACTTGCCAGCAATATTGGAATTGGTGGAGAGGTGGAATATTGCGTTGGGGGACCAGCCCTCCCGTGTGAAGCTGGGACCCAATGGGTTCCACTTAGTCTAGTTGGTTATAAATCTGTAGATTTGTCCAGGCTAATCAATCATGACGGTTGGCACTGTCAGGCCTGGTTCTCATGTTGCTAAGACTATTGAGCTCTTTGAAATAAGGTTCATTCTTTGTTGAAATTATTAGCTGAAAGATGGCTAATGTTTATGTCAGAAAGGCTTCAAGGAAATGCTTGGGATCCACAGACTGGTGAGCCTAATGTCAGTAGTGGGCAATTGGAGAGGATTAGAGAGTCATACAGCGTAGAAACAGGCCCCTCGGCCCAATGACCACGGCAATCAACATGCCCCATCTACACTTGCTGCATTTGACCCATATCCTTCTAAACCCATCCTATCCATTCTGAGAATTCTGAGAAATAGGATCCACATGCATAGGAAAAATGCGAGGACTGATTAGGGATTAGCTTTGTGTATGGGGAAATCATGGAAAACCAAGTTTCAGCAAAAACATCTTTGTATAAGTTAAACTAAGCAGTGGTGATACCAGGAAATGCACATGGTATTTCCCTAGTGTCATTGGTAAATAGTGTTAGGATCAATATCACAACCTGCAGAAATAAGTTATATCTTTGTTCTGTGTCCTGCGGCAAACTCTTGCACATCTGCCATGTCTTTCCGGTAGTAAACTGCTTGACCAGTACATCGCCTCCTCTGTTCAGGAGGTCAAATAGGAACATTCAAGGCAAAATGGCCATGCCCATATGTTGAAACTGTGACCTCTGGTTCTAGGGACCACACCGAGGTGAAACAAAATGTATTTATTTACCTTTGGCGGCACGATGATGCAGCAGTAGAGTTACTACCTTACAGTGCTGGTGACCCGGGGTCAATCCTGACTACGGCTGCTGTCTGTACGGAGTTTGTGCCTGCATGTGCTTTCTCCGGGTGCTCCGGCTTCCTCCCACACTCCAGGTTTGTAGGCTAATTGGCTTGGTATAATTGTAAATTGTCCCTAAAGTGTGTAGGATCGTGTGCGAGGATCGCTGGTCGCCACTGACTTGGGCCTGATTCCGTGCTGTTTCACTAAACTAAACTAAGCTAAACTAAATTAAACTAAAGATTATTGAGATAAGTGAATGGGCAAATTATACTTTTTTTTTTCAGAATCTACAATCAAATGGGAACATTTCCAACCATGGTTTCTCTCCTATCTTCCTGCAGGTTCCAGTCTTGCCTCATGCTCCCTTCTATTTTCTCATCCACAAAATTCTCTTCCGAGAACTTCACCACTTTCACAGCCATCCCTCTTTAATCACTCACAATCTCTCCATTCTCACTGTATTTGTGGACTTCATTGGCCGTGAATGGCGGTGGAGGCCAAGTCATTGAATATTTTCAAAGTGGAGTTTGATAAGTTCTTCATTAGTGAGGGTGTCAAGGATTCTGGGGCGAAGGCAGGAGAATGGGGTTGAGAGGAATAGAAAAGTCAGCCATGATCGAGTGGCAGAGCAGACTCGTTGGGCCAAATGGCCTAATTCTGCTCCTATGTCATATGGTCTATTTATTTGAAATTTAGTCCTGAACAAGACACATGTTCTTCCAGTTAAATACAAATATTTAGGCCCATCGTACTGTTTATCCTTTCAATTCACCTCTCCTGTCACCTTGTCTTGTGAAGTGTTTGCATTTAAATCTGTTTACTTTTAAACTGAGTTTCTGATTTATTTTCCTCTTCACAATGGGATCTGTAGGAGACTGGGATTATTGTTTGAAAGCCACTAAATATCCTTCATAAGGTCGATTATTGCAAAATCTCACAAAATGAGGATAAAATATTGCAATTTAAAATTATTATGATCCCAAATTTGAATGCACGTAACATATGATATTGCATTGTTTCCTGTATTCCAAGCACAACATTTACAAGCTATTAACTACTTAAACCGATGGTCAAATTTATGCACTTAAACAATTATAAAAAGCCTTGTCATACTTAAAAGTGTTAATTACTTTGTCTAAACTGAATAAATATATAATTACTGTGTGTAAGTTGCTCATTCCCATTAAAACCTTCAAATACTGTCATAACACTTTAAAACACAACTTGAATTGTCTACTTATCGTTCCTTCAATTCAGACATTAAATATTTGCTAGTGCTTGATCAAACATAATATAATATAACAATCTCGAGTGGTGGCGCCATTGAATGTGGCTGCCTCGCCTGCAGCTGTCTGTCTCATCCTTTTTGTTATTTTTAGTCTGTTTTAAAGTTTGTTTTGGAGGTCTTTAGTCTTTTTTATGTGGGGGAGGGGGGGAGGGGCAACCGTTTCTCTTAGTCACTTCCTGGTCGAGGATGCATCTATCTTCCGAGCCGCATCTTCACCCACTTCTCGCGGCCTACCATCTGGATTGGCGCGTCCTTTCCAGCTGGAGACCGGCCAGAGCTTTGGCTTCAGCAGCGGCACAGTACCGGATTTCATCACGGAGCGAGCGATGCCTTGCCGGGAATTGCCGTGCTGGAGCTCCGGAGTGCTGCGACTGCCGACTTCAACACCGTAGAGCTGTGGTCTGTGGAGCTTCCAGCCATGGGCGGCGGGAGCTTCCAGCCGCTGGCGGTGCTGACTTTTCCAGCCGCTGGCGGCGCTGCCTTTGACATCGCGGAGCCTGGGATCTCTCGCCGAGGTCATCAGAGTTGAATCTCTGCCCAGCTCAGCCTGTGGACTTCGGGAGCCGCGGTCTCCGGTAGGTAGCGGCTGATTCGGAGGCTCCGGGCCGCGGAGAGTGTTCTTCCGTTCGAGGGCCTGAAAACATCGGGCTGCCGTAGCGGCGACTGCGGAGTCCTCAATAGGCCCCGACCAAGGGTGAACAGAGGAAGAGACTGAACTTTGGTGCCTTCTCTCAAAGTGGGAAATGCTGATTCAGCTGTGGGGGGTTGTTTTTAATGTTTTATGTTAAATTCCAAAGTGTGGTGTTTATCTTATTTGTGTGCTGCATGGTAACTCAAATTTCACTGCACCAATTGGTGTATGTGACAATAAATGTCCTTTGTTCTTTGTAATATTGTTTTGCCTTGGATATGATTCACAGAGCTTTAGATCAGCAATACCTCCCCAAAACAGTTTCCAAAAGATAAAATCACGGGGGCTATTTGATTCATATACTAAACAAGATAAAAGCTGGCAGGCTAATGCATCCAATAATAATAATAATAATAGATTTTATTTATATAGCGCTTTTCAGGACTCAAAGTCGCTTGCCATAAATAGATCAATATGTTTCAGGTACTGCAACAATGCAAAGATAGACAAATCAAAGACATTTTCTTGATTACAGTATAATAACTGGGAAATAATTAATACTAAGATTTTGGAAAAACCCAACAACCCCCACAATTAAGATATGGATTACAGAAATGTCTGAGACCTTACACTTGGAAAAAATTAGACTTGTCTTAACTGACAAATCAGAACTATTTGCTAGAATATCAAATCAAATCAATCAAATCAAAAACTTTATTTGCCATTTGTGCTTACACACATAGGAACTCTTGTGCGGTTGTTCAGAGAGTCAAGTCAAGTCAAGTTAAAAAGACACACAGAAAGACACATAATCTATAAAACATATACTTCTCTAGAAATAAAAAGAAAGAAAGTGCCTAAAACCCTATATGTTATGAGGTGGATCAGTTCATTTTGTTTTGGCCAAGTGTCTCACTGTGGCAGGGAAGAAGCTCTTGAAAAAAGCGTGTTCTGTTTGTGGCGATGCTGTCCGCTCGTCTGTGCCTAAGGTTGTATGTGCAGTTTTTGTGTTTGAGCAGGGAGTGAGCTGCATGTAGTGTGTCTCTGATGATTCTCTCTGCTCTTTTTTGACAGCGCTGTGTGTAGATTGTTTCCATGGAGGGAAGTTCCGTTCTGCTAATCCTCTCTGCAGTCTTTATGACTCTTTGCAGAGCCTTCCTCTCTGTCTGTGTGGTGTTTCCATACCACACCGTGATGCCTGTGGTGAGGATGCTCTCTATCAGTCCTTTGTAGACCTGGGTGAGAGGGCGACAGTGCAGACCAGCTTTTCTGAGCAGCCTGATGAAGTACAGTCTCTGCTGGGCTTTTTTCACTGTTGCAACAGTGTTCAAAGTCCAATTCAGATCTGATGTTACTTGTAATCCCAGGTATCTGTAACTGTCAGCCCTCTCCACCACAGTCCCCTTGATGATGAGGGGCTGCAGGGGGGGTGGATTTTTCCTGAAGTCCATTATTATTTCTCTTGTCTTGTCTGTGTTGAGGCTTAGGTCGTTCATCTCACCATAGGCAAGAATGTCGTTCACCAGATTCCTGTAGCCCGACTCATCCCCCCCCCTTGATGAGGCCCAGGATGGTGGTAGCATCCGCATACTTAATAATGATGGTATTTTCCTGGGTGGAGACACAGTCGTGTGTGTACAGGGTGAAAAGTTTGGGACTGAGACAGCAGCCTTGTGGTGATCCTGTGCTGACGGTGAGCTCTGCAGACGTATGTCTCTGCAGACATACAGACATTCTGCAGACCACAGAATATGGTCGCCATTTATTGATTTCTTAACGAGGTAAATTGGTTCAACACAGAAACTGGACTGAAACCTGAGCTCAGGATTGGATGAATAATTAGGCCTTATAAGCTACAGACCTATCTCCAAAATTGTAATTGGTAAAAAATGTTTTTGTTTTTTTCTTGGGTTTTTGTTTTTGTTTTTTTCCCTCCCTCTCTATAAGTTTATAGATCTTTCTTTAAAAAATAAATAAATAAATGATTTAAAAAACAAAAAAACAATGCAAAGATGCAATCCACAAATGCTTATTGTACCATGCATTTAGTTACCAGGCAGAGATGTAATGCTGAGGCTTTATAAGGCACTGGTCAGAACGCATTTGCAGCATTGTGAGCAGTTTTGGGCCCCATATATGAGGAAGGATGTGCTCGCGTTGGAGAGGATCTGGAGGAAGTTTACGAGAATGATCCCAGGAATGATTGGGCTAACATATGATGAGCGTTTAAAGGCATTGGGCATGTACTCGCTGAAGTTTAGAAGGATGAGGGGGTACCTCATTGAAACATCGAATAGTGAAAGGCCTGGATGTGGAGAGGATGTTTCCACTAGTGGGAGAGTCTGGGACCAGAGGCCATAGCCTCAGAATAAAAGGACATTCTTTTAGAAAGGAGATGAGGAGGAATTTCTTCAGTCAGAGGGTGTTGAATCTGTGGAACTCATTGCCACAGAAGGCTGTAGAGGCCAAGCCAGTAGATATTTTTAAGGTGGAGAATGATAGATTCTTGATTAGTACGGGTGTCAGGGGTTAAGGGGAGAAGGCAGGAGAATGGGATGAGAATAGAACCTGTTGAATCGTTGTAAATGGCCAGTAAATTAAAAAGGTGATTTGACCCCCCATTTAATGATTTGAATGCATTTGAGTAAATCAAAATGAATGGTTTCACGTCATCTGAAATTTCCTCCTTTGTATATGCTGGCAAACTCCTCAAGTGAATTTCAACCAGCAAAATAAAATGGCTGCTCTCCATCCTGTTCTGGTAAAGATAATCATGAGTTAAACTTTCCTGTTAAAGTGAACCTGGTTTCCCAAGTACAGAGAGAAACCATCATGGTCTCACACTGCTGGAGACCTTGTCAAGTTAAATAATGTGACCAAAAATTAAATGTGTTCCCTGCACTGTTTCTTTCTGCACACAGAGCACAGAGGGCAGCAGGTGAGAGAAGTAACTCACACGCACATTACACATTTTACAACCACAGGGACCCCCCCCCCCCAAATGAATTACCATTTGATTACTTCTGAAGTACAGCCATCGTCATTCCATAGCCAAACACGACAGCCAATTTGCCCTCAGCAAGGACTCAAAAACAGCACTGAGATAATGACCAGTTAATTGTTTTCAAATGGATTTAATGTTGACTGGATAGGTGGGAAATCAGTACTGCAGAAACCACTAAACAGGTATTCTTTTCTTGGAAAGCTCTTGTTAAAGTGTTCCTGCCTGCATTCTGCTGACATATAAACTAGCTGCAAAAACAAACATCTTTTTCTTCATGCATACACAGCTATTATGTTGAAAAGCTTGTGTGGGTTTCTGTGCAAAATCAGGAATATGTTAATCTCTGATTCAAATAGCAATTTCCTCCCTACATCTAATGCCGGAAACATTGGAAAATGTTCAAGTTCGTGAGTTTATTGTCATGTGTCCCTGATAGGACAATACAATTCTTGTTTGCTTCAGCATGACAGAACATAGTAGGCATTGACTACAAAACAGATCAGTGTGTCCATATACCATTCTATAAATATATACACACATGAATCAATATACTGATAAAGTGCAAATAACAGTTAATTGGCTAATAAAGTTCAGTGTTTTGTCCGAGCCAGGTTTAATAGCCTGATGGCTGTGGGGAAGTAGCTATTCCTGAACCTGGTCGTTGCAGTCTGCAGGCTCCAGTTCCTTCTACCTGAAGGTAGTAGGGAGATGAGTGTGTGGCCAGGATGGTGTGGGTCCTTGATTATACTGCCAGCCTTTTTGAGGCAGCGACTGTGATAGATCCCCTCGATGGAAGGGAGGTCAGAGCCGTTGATGGACTGGGCAGTGTTTACTACTTTTTGTAGTCTTTTCCTCTCCAGGGCGCTCAAGTTGCCGAACCAAGCCACGATGCAACCGGTCAGCATGCTCTCTACTGTGCACCTGTAGAAGTTAGAGAGAGTCTTCCTTGACAAACCGACTCTCCGTAATCTTCTCAGGAAGTAGAGGCGCTGATGTGCGTTCTGAATAATGGCATCAGTGTTCTCGGACCAGGAAAGATCTTCAGAGATGTGCACGCCCAGGAATTTGAAGCTCTTGACCCTTTCAACCATCGACCCGTTGATATAAACGGGACTGTGGGTCCCCATTCTACTCCTTCCAAAGTCCACAATCAGTTCCTTGGTTTTGCTGGTGTTGAGGGCCAGGTTATTGTGCTGGCACCATATGGACAGTTGCTCGATCTCTCTTCTATACTCTGATTCGTCCCCATCAGTGATACGTCCCACAACAGTGGTGTCGTCAGCGAACTTGATGATGGAGTTCGCACTATGTCCGGCTACGCAGTCATGAGAATAGAGTGAGTACAGCAGGGAACTGAGCACGCAACCTTTAGGTGCTCCCGTGCTGATTGTTATCGAGTCTGACACATTTCCACCAATACGAACAGACTGTGGTCTGAGAGTGAGGAAGTCACTAGTAGAGTGGAGAGGGGAGAACCAGTGGATGTGTTGTATCTGGACTTTCAGAAGGCTTTCGACAAGGTACCACATAAGAGTTTAGGATACAAGCTTAAATCACACGGTATTGGGGGTTCAGTATTGATGTGGATAGAGAACTGGCTGGCAAACAGGAAGCAAAGAGTAGGAGTAAACGGGTCCTTTTCACAATGGCAGGCAGTGACTAGTGGGGTACCGCAAGGCTCAGTGCTGGGACCCCAGCTATTTACAATTTATATTAATGATCTGGACGAGGGAATTGAAAGCAACATCTCCAAGTTTGCGGATGACACTAAGCTGGGGGGCAGTGTTAGCTGTGAGGAGGATGCTAGGAGACTGCAAGGTGACTTGGATAGGCTGGGGGAGTGGGCAAATGTTTGGCAGATGCAGTATAATGTGGATAAATGTGAGGTTATCCACCTTGGTGGCAAAAACGGGAAGGCAGACTATTATCTAAATGGTGGCCGATTAGGAAATGGGGAGGTGCAGCGAGACCTGGGTGTCATGGTACACCAGTCATTGAAAGTAGGCATGCAGGTGCAGCAGGCAGTGAAGAAAGCGAATGGTATGTTGGCCTTCATAGCAAGAGGATTTGAGTATAGGAGCAGGGAGGTTCTACTGCAGTTGTACAGGGTCTTGGTGAGACCACACCTGGAGTATTGCGTACAGTTTTGGTCTCCAAATCTGAGGAAGGACATTATAGCCATAGAGGGAGTGCAGAGAAGGTTCACCAGACTGATTCCTGGGATGTCAGGACTTTCATATGAAGAAAGACTGGATAGACTTGGCTTATACTCGCTAGAATTTAGGAGATTGAGAGGGGATCTTATAGAAACGTACAAAATTCTTATGGGGTTGGACAGGCTAGATGCAGGAAGATTGTTCCCGATGTTGGGGAAGTCCAGGACAAGGGGTCACAGCTTAAGGATAAGGGGGAAATCCTTTAAGACCGAGATGAGGAAAAACTTTTTCATTTGAGAGTGGTGAATCTCTGGAACTCTCTGCCACAGAGGGTAGTTGACGCCAGTTCATTGGCTATATTTAAGAGGGAGTTAGATGTGGCCCTTGTGGCTAAAGGGATCAGGGGGTATGGAGAGAAGGCAGGTACGGGATACTGAGTTGGATGATCAGCCATGATCATATTGAATGGCGGTGCAGGCTCGAAGGGCCGAATGGCCTACTCCTGCACCTATTTTCTATGTATCTATGTAAGTCGAGGATCCAATTGCATTGGGATGCGCAGAGACCCAGTTCTGCGAGTTTGGTAACCAGCTTGGAGGGGATGATTGTATTGAATGCCGAGCTGTAATCGATAAATAACAGCCTGACATATGAGTTTTTGTTGTCCAAGTGGTCCAGAGCGGAGTGGAGGGCCAGCGAGATCGCATCCACCGTTGATCTGTTGTGGCGGTAAGCGAACTGCAGTGGGTCCAGGTTTTTGTCGAGGTAGGAGTTGATCAGCGCCATGATCAACTTCTCAAAGCACTTCATCACCACAGGCTTTAGTGCCACATGTCGATAGTCATTGAGGCACGTCATCTTACTCTTCTTGGGCACTGGTATAATTGATGCCCTTTTGAAGCAGGTGGGAACCTCAGACCTCAGAAGTGAGAGGTTGAAAATGTCCGTAAAAACTCCAGCCAGTTGGTCCGCACAGGTTTTTAGAACACGACCAGGTATGCCATCAGGTCCAGGCGCTTTTCGAGGGTTCACCCCTCTGAAGGATTTCCTGACATCGGCCTCTGTGACTGAGACTGAAATACCATCACAGCGAATGGGGGCTCGGGAAGGCACATCAGTGTTCTCCCTATCAAAGCGTGCGTAAAACGCATTGAGCTCATCAGGGAGTGATGTTTCGCCGTTCTTTGCGAAAGTAAAATCAGCCAAGAATGGTCACGAAGGACCAACCAAAGTGGCAAATTTTGAAAGGAGAGAGAAGCAGAGAGAAAGACTTTGGGGTGGAAATCAAGATTTAGTGGACTGGATGCTAGAAAGGAATGGAGAATTGGAGACATATGGCAGAAAGATAGAATTGAAGAATATGTAAAAGCTGACTGTCTGCTTGGCATTTCTGTCTCTGCAGAAGACAGAAAGTGGAGAAAGGATAATATTTGGGATGGAGGTGAATCCAAGAATGGATCAGCAAGAGGCTAGCTGGTAAGGGAGCGTGAAAGAGATGTGTAAGAAGGAACTGCAGATGCTGGTTTACACCGAAGATAGACACAACATTCTGGAGTAATTCAGCAGATCAGGCAGCATTTCTGGAGAAAAGGAGTAGGTGACGTTTCGGGTCAACACCCTTCATCGGACTGAGAGTCAGGGAGGGGGAAAGAGATACTATTTCTGTAAAGACTGTGCACTTGAATGAATCATTTTAATTGAATTGATTGGCAAGTGACCTCTGTTCATTCTTCTTGGAGTATGGAAAGGAGATGTTATTGTGATGTAGAAGATCATGGCTGGCTTGGATAGGGTGAATATTGCTTGGATAGAGTGGATGTGGAGAGGAGTGTCTAGGACCAGAGAGTCCAGTGGGAGAGTCTAGTGGGAGAATCTAGGTCCAGAGGTTATCATGTCAGAATTAAAGGACATTCCTTTAGGAAAAAGATGAGGAGAAATTCATTTAGTCAGAGGGTGGTGAATCTGTGGAATTCTTTGCCACAGAAAGCGGTGGTGGCAAGTCAATGGATACTTTTAAGGCAGAGATAGATAGATTCTTAATTAGTATGAGATAGATCAGCTATGATTGAATGGAGTAGACTTGATGGGCCGAATCTCAATGAGAGGGGATCTCATTGAAACATATAAGATTGTTAAGGGCTTGGACACACTAGAGGCAGGAAACATGTTCCCAATGTTGGGGGAGTCCAGAACCAGGGGCCAGTTTAAGAAAGAGGAGTAAGCCATTTAGAACGGAGACGAGGAAACACTTTTTCTCACAGAGAGTGGTGAGTCTGTGGAATTCTCTGCCTCAGAGGGCGATGGAGGCAGGTTCTCTGGATGCTTTCAAGAGAGAGCTAGATAGGGCTCTTAAAAATAGCGGAGTCAGGGGATATGGGGAGAAGGCAGGAACGGGGTACTGATTGGGGATGATCAGCCATGATCATATTGAATGGTGGTGCTGGCTCGAATGGCCAAATGGCCTACTCCTGCACCTATTGTCTATTGTCTATTGTCTATTGAATGGCCTCATTCTCTTCCTATCACTTATGACCTTAAGCTATTCCCATTAGCATTAATTCAAGGACCAGAACCATAGATTTACATTTTTGGACAGTACAGAAGACAGAGTACAAGAGGGGGTCATGTGAAGAATATTGCTGTTTGGGCAGAGAGGTACATGATTTGTAACTCGCTGCCCTGAAAGGTGGTGGAAACAATTCATCAGAGCTTTCAACAGGGAACTAAATGGGCACACCAAAGGAAATAATTCACAGAAAATACAGGAAAGAATAAAGGAAATTGTTCTAACAGGATGCTCCATTAGGGATTGGGCACAGCCTTGATGGGCGAAATAGCCTCTTTCTGCACCCCGGCAATACTATAATTTTACAAAGTCATGTAGATGAGAGATGGATCATTGCACCACAGACACGATCACAGAGCTGACTGCGTTAGCTGTCAGCAACATCAACTGCGACTGAGTTTTTAACACCTTCAAAACTAGTTAGAAAAAAATCCTTCCTTTTTAACAGCCAGTCCAATCAGAAACAGCTGTTTCCAGAGCATTAAATCAATCAGTGATTAACCTAATGACAAATCCCTGCACATTTAAGCATATTTCATTAGCTGATGAGGAATACACTTGAAATTCACTGTTAGGCACATTGTAATGTTATCATGGAAGGCAACAACAATTTTTTCTTGATATGCTGGAGTAATGGGGCTGTCCCACTTGGGCGACCTAATTGGCGAGTTCAGAAGTGTTTGAAAAAAATTACATGTTGAAGACCTCCTTCGACTATGTAGAAGACCTCCTTCGAGGTGGAGAGTGAAGACGATCTCCTTCGACCTCTCTTCAACTACGATGAAGACTATCTACGACTACCTTCGACTACCTTCGACTACCCTCGATTACCTACGACTAACATGCCGACCTACTACGATTAAACCTACAAGTAAAAAAAGTATCGATTTTTTCTATGGCGACCTTTTTTCACTCGCGGGCATTTTTTAACATATTGAAAAATATGCCGCGACCTAGCGGAGGCCTCGAGTACGCGGAGTACGCGGAGACCACTCTCGAGCATGAAGGAGAGTTACAAAGACCTCCTACGATTTTGTGTCGACCATGCTGCGAGTATGAGTCGAGGGCAAACTCGCGGATTAGGTCACCCAAGTGGGACAGGCCCTTAACTCAGCGGGACAGGTAGCCTCTCTGGAGAGAAGGAATGGGTGACGTTTCAGGTCAAGATCCTTCTTCAGACTGCCTGTCCCGCTGAGTTACTCGAGCATTTTGTGTCTATCTTTGGTTTAAACCAGCATCTGCAGTTCCTTTGTAAACATTTTTTTCTTGTATTGTATTGTATTGTATTGTATATCTTTATTGTCATTTCCTGAGTATTCACATACCCAGAGGAAACAAAAAAACGTTACTCAACCAATGTCCATGTCAATGTGCAGTAAAAAATAAATAGAAGTAAAAATACATATATCATGAACAAATTAATGAACACTCTACTCTCTACTAAACATCAACAGGCGTTCCGATCGGCAGCAGCACGACAGTGGCTCTGCTGCAGTGTGTCCAGGTTGGTGGTTGGTGCACGATACTTTGGCAGGGGGCAAAGTCCGTTTATCAGTCTTATAACCTGCGGGAAGAAGCTGAGGAGCATCCTCAGCTTCTTCCCGCTTCTTAGTACTTATTTCAATTTTTTGTCCTTTTAAAAAATATTTTATGAATAATCAATTCATTTGCAAAGCAAATCTATGATTATGTTCTGTGCAAGATTTGTAACTCTGCCTGAATTTTGTTGGTTAACCCATTGCCAAAAACTGCAAGTTTAATAAATGACAAAAAAAATGCTACTCGCTGAAACCTTCATGCGGTTAACAGATGTTAGCAGTGAGCTTGTTCCATAAGTATTCTTTAAATGGAAGAGAAACAGCATTGCTTGTGTCAGTCTTAAAGTGCTTCAATGAGCATTTCTTGTATTGTTTTTATGAAAGAATGCCTGTTTGCAAAAATGTTGCAGCACACAGCAGAAATGGGCAAATGGTGTTGCACAGGCTATGTTCACACAGCTTTGGAGAAGATACACATTTGCCCTGGGATCATAAGGTCATAAGTGCGAGGAGCAGAATTAAGGGCCTGTCCCACATAGGCGACTTTTTAGGTGAGTGCAGGAGACTCTGTATTGTCGCCGCAAATTTTTCAACATGTTGAAACATTTTCTGCGAACAAAAATTGGTCGCCATGGAGATAATCGATAATCCTGTAGTCGCAGGTACAGTTGTAGTGGGGTTGTCATGAAGTTATTGGTAGTGGAGGTAATCGTAGGTAGTTTTAGTTAATCGCCTTTACTGACCGGGCATTTTCATTGGCTCATTGGGGAACATAAAGGTAAGCAGGAGTTTTCAAAACCAAGGATAACCGACCGGTAATGTTAAATGCCCGCCAAACTTCACAGCTGTGTATCTCTGGCTTATTAAAAGTTGTCTGGCTTCTTAAAAGTGTCTCCACCCCTTCTCCTCCCCCCCTTCTCTACCTCCCCCCCCTTTCTCTACCTCCCCCCTTCTCTACCCCCTCCCCTTCTCTTCCCTTCCCCCTTCTCTCTCCCCCACTTCTCCCCCCCCCTTCTCTCCCCCCCTTCTTTCCCCCCCCTTCTTCCCCCCCCTTCTTACCCCCCTTTCTTACCCCCCTTCTTCTCTCCCTCCTTCTCTCCCCTCCCAGTTCTCTCCCCCCCAGTTCTCTCCCCTCCCAGTTCTCTCCCCCCCCCAGTTCTCTCCCCCCACCAGTTCTCTACCCCCACCAGTTGTCTCCCCCCAGTTGTCTCCCCCCCCCCGTTGTCTCCCCCCCCAGTTGTCTCCCCCCCCAGTTGTCTCCCCCCCCAGTTGTCTCCCCCCCTCCCAGTTGTCTCCCCCCCAGTTGTCTCCCCCCCCCAGTTGTCTCCCCCCCAAGTTCTCTCCCCCCTTCTCCCCCCCCTTCTCGCCGCCCCCCCCCCCTTTTCACACAGAGAGTGGTAAATCTCTGGAACTCTCTGCCACAGAAGGTAGTTGAGGCCAGTTCATTGGCTATATTTAAGAGGGAGTTAGATGTGGCCCTTGTGGCTAAAGGGATCAGGGGGTATGGAGAGAAGGCAGGTACAGGATATTGAGTTGGATGATCAGCCATGGTCATATTGAATGGCGGTGCAGGCTCGAAGGGCCGAATGGCCTACTCCTGCACCTATTTTCTATGTTTCTATGTTTCTTGCCCCCCCTTCTCTCCCCCCCTTCTCTCCCCCCCCTTCTCTCTCCCCCCTTCTCTCTCCCCCCTTCTCTCCCCCTTCTCTCTCCCCCCCTTCCCTCTCCCCCCCTTCCCTTCCCTCTCCCCTCTCTTCCCCCTTCTCTCCCCCCCTTCTCTCCCCCCCCTTCTCCCCCCCTTCTCTCCCCCCTTCTCACCCCCCCTTCTCACCCCCCTTCTCACCCCCCCTTCTTCTCCCCCCCTTCTCTCTCCCCCCTTCTCTCTCCCCCCCTTCTCACCCCCCTTCTCACCCCCCCCTTCTCTCTCCCCCCTTCTCTCTCCCCCCTTCTCTCTCCCCCCTTCTTTCTCCCCCCCTTCCCTCTCCCCCCTTCTCTCCCCCCCTTCTCTCCCCCCCCTTCTCTCCCCCCTCTCTCTCCCCCCTTCTCTCCCCCCCTTCTCTCTCCCCCCCTTCTCTCTCCCCCCTTCTCTCTCCCCCCCTTCTCTCTCCCCCCCTTCTCTCTCCCCCCCTTCTCTCTCCCCCCTTCTCTCTCCCCCCCTTCTCTCTCCCCCCTTCTCTCTCCCCCCCTTCTCTCTCCCCCCTTCTCTCCCCCCCTTCTCTCTCCACCCCTTCTCTCTCCACCCCTTCTCTCTCCCCTTCTCTCCCCCCCTTCTCTCTCCCCCCTTCTCTCCCCCCCTTCTCTCTCCCCCCTTCTCTCTCCCCCCTTCTCTCTCCCCCCCTTCTCTCCCCCCTTCTCTCTCCCCCTTCTCTCTCCCCCCTTCTCTCTCCCCCCCTTCTCTCTCCCCCCCTTCTCTCTCCCCCCCTTCTCTCCCCCCCTTCTCTCTCCCCCCTTCTCTCTCCCCCCCCTTCTCTCTCCCCCCTTCTCTCTCCCCCCCCCTTCTCTCCCCCCTCCCGCTTCTCTCCCCAACTTCCCTCCCCCACCTCTCCCTCCTCTTTTAAAGGACTTACCGTACACTGTGCTAACCCTTAACCTTCTTGTTCATCGCGGTGTGTGTCTGTATCACCTTAGCTTTGCACTGTGTGAAGTGCTTTCCCGCTTTCCCTCGCCCCCGCCTTTGCGATGTGTTTGTGTGTGTGTGTGTGTGTGTTCCACTCTGACAGTCGCCGTTCCAGTTCACGTTTTTTCAGGCGAGCACCGCGGACTTGACAGTCGCAGGCAGTCCGCTGAAATATCGTCTAAGTGGGACAGGCCCTTCAAGCCATTTGGCCCATCAAAGTCTACTCCTCCATTCAATCGTGGCTGATCTACCTCTCCCTCCTAACCCCATTCTCCTGCCTTTTCCCCATAACCTCTGACACCTGTATTAATCAAGAATCTATCTAACCAAGAATCTCTGGCTTAGAAATATCCACTGACAGCCTCCACTGCCTTCTGTGGCAAAGAATGCCACAGATTCACCACCCTCTAACTAAAGAAATTCCTCCTCATCTCCTTCCTAAAGGTGCGTCCTTTAATTCTGAAGCTATGACCTCCAGTCCTAGACTCTCCCACTAGTGGAAACATCCTCTCCACATCCACTCTGTCCAAGCCTTTCGCTGTTCTGTATGTCTCAATGAGGTCCCCCCCTTCATTCTTCTAAACTCCTGCGAGTACAGTGCCAACAAACGCTCATCAGTGGTTAACCCACTCATTCCTGGGATCATTCTTGTAAATCTCCTCTGGACCCTCTCCAGAGCCAGCACATCCTTCCTCAGATACGGTGCCCAAAATTGCTCACAATTCTGCTCACAATTGCGCACTAAACCACGCTCGGGTTACTCAAAAGTGTGAGGAGCAGAAATCAAACCGCGCAAGAGAAATGGGTGATTTCATATAAACATGAATTTAGATTAATATATTAAACATGCCAGCTTCGAAATTAAAGTAAATACATGACTAATGTGCTTGTATTCATCGCCTAATGGAGCAAATGATGGAAGAATGATTTGTCTTCCAGTGGATGCATTAAACCTGTGGTTCGTGCACATTAAACTCTGCTTCTGAAATTTGGTTCTATCAGTTTCAAAAGGACTGATTGTTGCTGCAGTCAAACTGTTAACGTGGCACATTCAGGACTTTAGTGTGGGTTTGATCGCAGGTTTTCTAGACTTTAGTTTAGTTTAGTTTAGAGATACAGCGTGGAAACAGGCTACTTGTCCCACCCAGTCCGTGCCGCTCACTAACACTATCCTACACACACTAGGGGGCACTTTACAATTTTACCCAACCAATTGGCCTGCTATCCTGCACATCTTTGGAGTGTGGGAGGAAACCGGAGCACCCGGAGAAAATCCACGCAGGTCACGGGGAGAACATAAAAACTCTGTACAGTCAGCACCTGTAGTCAGGATCGAACCCAGGGTCTTCGGCGCTATAAGGCGGCAACTTTACCACTGTGCCACCGTGCCGACTATTGCATGTTATTTTAATACTCCAATACACTTTTAACCACTCACTTTATTGAAAGGTGTTACACAGTAACATATCAGTGAACCTAGTAAGATTTTAACAGAGTACAGCCGATAGTGAGTTAAAAGGGAGCGCAGGAAGCAGGGCCATGGTTAGAGCAAAGCAAATGAGCAGGAAATTAAGCCTTGGGAAGTGGACAGGGAACATAGATACATAGATACATAGAAAATAGGTGCAGGAGTAGGCCATTCGGCCCTTCGAGCCTGCACCGCCATTCAATATGATCATGGCGGATCATCCAACTCAGTATCCCGTACCTGCCTTCTCTCCATACCCCCTGATCCCCTTAGCCACAAGGGCCACATCTAACTCCCTCTTAAATATAGCCAATGAACTGGCCTCAACTACCCTCTGTGGCAGAGAGTTTCAGAGATTCACCACTCTCTGTGTGAAAAAGTTTTTCCTCATCTCGGTCTTAAAGGATTTCCCCCTTATCCTTAAGCTGTGACCCCTTGTCCTGGACTTCCCCAACATCGGGAACAATCTTCCTGCATCTAGCCTGTCCAACCCCATAAGAATTTTGTACGTTTCTATAAGATCCCCTCTCAATCTCCTAAATTCTAGCGAGTATAAGCCAAGTCTATCCAGTCTTTCTTCATATGAAAGTCCTGACATCCCAGGAATCAGTCTGGTGAACCTTCTCTGCACTCCCTCTATGGCTATAATGTCCTTCTCAGATTTGGAGACCAAAACTGTACGCAATACTCCAGGTGTGGTCTCACCAAGACCCTGTACAACTGCAGTAGAACCTCCCTGCTCTTATACTCAAATCCTTTTGCTATGAAAGCTAACATACCATTCGCTTTCTTCACTGCCTGCTGCACCTGCATGCCTACTTTCAATGACTGGTGTACCATGACACCCAGGTCTCGCTGCATCTCCCCATTTCCTAATCGGCCACCATTTAGATAATAGTCTGCTTTCCTGTTTTTGCCACCAAAGTGGATAACCTCACATTTATCCACATTATACTGCATCTGCCAAACATTTGCCCACTCACCCAGCCTATCCAAGTCACCTTGCAGTCTCCTAGCATCCTCCTCACAGCTAACACTGCCCCCCAGCTTAGTGTCATCTGCAAACTTGGAGATGTTGCCTTCAATTCCCTCATCCAGTTCATTAATATAAATTGTAAATAGCTGGGGTCCCAGCACTGAGCCTTGCGGTACCCCACTAGTCACTGCCTGCCATTGTGAAAAGGACCCGTTTACTCCCACTCTTTGCTTCCTGTTTGCCAGCCAGTTCTCTATCCACATCAATACTGAACCCCAATACCGTGTGCTTTAAGTTTGTATACTAATCTCTTATGTGGTACCTTGTCGAAAGCCTTCTGAAAGTCCAGATACAACACATCCACTGGTTCTCCCTATCCACTCTACTAGTTACATCCTCGAAAAATTCTATAAGATTCGTCAGACATGATTTACCTTTCGTAAATCCATGCTGATTTTGTCCAATGATTTCACCACTTTCCAAATGTGCTGCTATCCCATCTTTAATAAGTGACTCTAGCAGTTTCCCCACTACCGATGTTAGACTAACTGGTCTGTAATTCCCCATTTTCTCTCTCCCTCCCTTCTTAAAAAGTGGGGTTACGTTTGCTACCCTCCAATCCTCAGGAACTACTCCAGAATCTAAAGAGTTTTGAAAATTATCACTAATGCATCCACTATTTCTGGAGCTACTTCCTTATGTACTCTGGGATGCAGCCTATCTGGCCCTGGTGATTTATCGGCCTTTAATCCATTCAATTTACCCACCACTTCCCGACTAACCTGGATTTCACTCAGTTCCTCCATCTCCTTTGACCCGCGGCCCCTTGCTATTTCCGGCAGATTATTTATGTCTTCCTTAGTGAAGACGGAACCAAAGTAGTTATTCAATTGGTCCGCCATATCCTTGTTCCCCATGATCAATTCGCCTGTTTCTTTTTTTTTTCATTTTTAATTTTTTTTTTATTATTAGAAGTAAGTACAATTGTATACAATCATATTTTCATAATACCTTTTATGTACAGCTTCTTATTTTTTGACATTTTTTGAAATAAAGAAGAAAAAGAAAAAAGTTAGATAATGAAAAATAGAAAAATGTGAGGTATATAGTGTGTGAAAAAGAAAAATAAAGAATGAAAAAAGAAAGTTGAGACATAGAAAATAGAAGAAAGAGAATAAAAGAAAAGAAGAGAAGAAAAGAAAATAGAAGGAGATCATTTATAATCTTGACCATCCACAGTCACGGATTATCTTTTACACCTGTTTTGCACCATACGTTTCCAAAAAGACGACAAATGGAGACCAACTCGTTATGAATTGGTCAAATTTATCTATTAGGAGGAATCGCATTTCCTCAAGATGTGCGGTATCCAACATACTTGCAATCCACATTTTGAGCGTTGGTATTGGTGTATTTTTCCAAAATTTCAATATTAATTTTTTTGCTATTATTAAACCATAATTAAAAATTGACTTTTGAGATGAGCTCAATTTGTTCCCGTCTTCCATTACCCCAAATATAATCAATTCATTATTGGGTTCCATTTTTGTCTTAAATAGTTTTGTACATATTTCGAAAATATCACTCCAAAATCCATGAAGTTTTATACAAGAAACAAAAGAGTGTGTTATAGTTGCTTCTTGGGTTAAACATTTATCGCAAATGGGCGATATATTTGGATAAAATGTATTTAATCTTGTTTTTGAGTAATATAATCTATGTAAAATTTTAAATTGAATTAGATTATGTCTTGCGTTAATCGAACACTTGTGAATGTATGTCAAATACTTTTCCCATGTAGCCTTCGTAATTTTTATCAATAATTCCCGTTCCCACTCTCCTCTAATTACCTCGGTCACAGGTAAATCTATATTTAAGATACTATTATATAAATATGATATTAATTTTTGTGTATCAGCTTTTATATTCATTACTTCTTCTAGTAAATCAGGAGTTATTTTTTGATATCCCTGTATGTATGTCTTCAAAAAATTACAAATCTGAAAATATTTAAAATAATGAGTGTTTTTCAGTTTAAATTTTAATTGTAATTGTTGAAATGATAATAAATCTCCCATTTCATATATGTCCCCGATCCTTTTAATTCCTAAACTTTCCCATTGATTATATATTTTATCCATCATAGATGGTTTAAATAAAGGATTATTCGCTATCGGTGTTAACAATGATAGGTTTATTAATTTTAAGGATAATTTTATTTGTTTCCATATTCTTATTGTATCTTGTATAATTGGGTTTTTCTTATATATTGTATTGTTCATTTTTTTCGGGGAGAAGTGGATTGTTCCTATATTACAAGGATAACAATCCTCTTTCTCCATTTTTATCCATTCTGTCTGTTGAGTTGAACTATCCAACCAGTAAATTATATTCTTAATATGTATTGCCCAATAGTAATACAAAAAATTAGGGAGTGAAAGTCCCCCGACATCTTTTGGTTTACATAAGTGTTCTTTTTTAATTCTATGTGATTTGTAATCCCAAACAAAATTAGTAATATTAGCGTTCAGTTTAGAAAAAAAATATTTTGGTACATATACTGGTATAGATTGAAATAGGTATAATAACTGTGGTAGGAAGCTCATTTTAATAGCATTTATTCTGCCTATTAATGATAAAGGGAGTGTTTTCCAAAATCATTATATTAAGTTTATTTATTAAGGGTATAAAATTAGCATTGAATAAAGCTTTATGTTTTCTAGTAATCTGTATACCCAGATATTTGAATTTTTCTGTTGCTATTTTAAAGGGGAATTTCAATAAGTGTTTGGATTCTTGAGGTTTTAACGTCATAATTTCACTTTTGTTCCAGTTTATTCTATATCCTGAAAAGGACCCAAATTCCTCTATTAAATTTAATAAATTTGGTATGCTCGTTTGTGAATTTGTTATATATAACAAAATATCGTCTGCATACAATGAAATTTTATTATTTGAGTCCCTAGTATTATAACCCTGAATATTCGGATGGCTTCTTATACTTTCAGCCAGAGGTTCTATCATAAGGGCAAATAGCAGGGGTGATAAAGCACATCCCTGCCTATTACCCCTTGATAATTGAAATTTTTGAGATAACATGTTAATATTCTTGCCATCAGTTTATCATATAATAATTTCACCCATGCAATAAAATTCTCTCCCATATTAAATGTTTGTAATACTATGTATAAATACTGCCATTCTACCTGATCAAATGCTTTCTCTGCGTCCAAAGAAATAATTGCTAAGTCTTTTTCTTCCTTTTTATGTGAGTACATTATATTAAACAGGCGTCTCAAATTATTAAATGAATATCTTTTGGGTATAAACCCCGTTTGATCAGGGTTTATCAATTTACTAATATATTTGCTTAGTCTTCTAGCTAAAGTCTTTGCTAGAATTTTCTGGTCGGTATTTAAAAGTGATATAGCTCTATATGAGCCCGGTTCTTCTAGATCTTTATCTTTCTTTGGAATAAGCGTAATAGGTGATTCTGCTAATGTTTCAGGTAATTTATTTTCTTTAAAAACGTGAGTATATAAATTAAATAGATAGGGGGTCATTATCTCATGAAACTTTTTATAAAATTCATTACTAAAACCATCTGGTCCCGGTGTCTTACCATTTTCCAGCAATTTTATTGTTTCACCTATTTCTTCGATTGTAATTTGCGCTCCTAGTTCTTCTTGTTCCAAAAGGTCAAGATTTGGTAGATTACATTAATCTAAAAAGTTTGTAATTTTACTATCTTCTGTTTTGGTTTTTGATGTGTATAAATTCTGATAAAATTGAACAAATCTTTTATTGATATCTTTAGGTAGTGTTAGTAATTCACCATTCTCGGATTTAATTTTATTTATAGTATTTTCCTTTTCCTGTTTTTTCAATTGACGCGCTAACAGCTTATGTGGTTTGTCACCAAACTCAAAATGTTCCTGTTTTGTAATTTGGAATAATCTTATTACTTTTGCCGAGAGAATTTGGTTAAGTTTAAATTTCAGTAGTATTATCTTATTATGTTTATCTATAGTGGGATCTTTAGCATTATCTAACTCTAACTGTGTTATTTCTTGTCCTAACAGCATCTGTTTTATTCTTCTTATTTTGAAAAATTTCATATGAAATTATAATTCCTCTAATAAATGCTTTAAAAGTTTCCCATATTAAAGAAGGTGAGGTACCTGGTGTATCATTTATCTCAAAAAATGATATCATTTGTTGTTTCAAATATTGATAACCCTGTAAGTCATTTAATATATATGTGTTCAACCTCCAAAAAAAATTATTTCCCGGCATTCCTTCAAATTTTACTAAAAAAGTCAATGGAGAGTGATCAGAAATACTACTAATATGGTAAGTTGGGTTAATTATATATGGCATTAATTTCCTATCCACTAAAAAATAATCAATTCTTGAGTATGTTTTATGTACCGAAGAGTAAAACGAATATTCCCTTCCTGCTGGGTTAGCAGATCTGCATACATCTGTTATGTTAGTATTTTTTATATATGTATTTAGAAATTCACTAGTCTTAGATTTTATATTACTCCTTCTTTGTTTTGCTGATTTGTCTAAGTAAGGATCTAAAACACAGTTGAAATCCCCTCCTATTATGACATTTTGATAATTAAACTCCAGTATTATATCTATAATTTTCTCAAAAATTGAGGGTTATCAAAATTCGGAGCGTAAATATTTACCATAGTTATTGGGGTAGCATAAATTTCTCCCGAAACTATAATATACCTTCCCTCTTTATCTGATATAGTATTCTTTAATTTGAACGGTATACCTTTTCGAATAAGAATAGCCGTACCTCTAGATTTAGAAATGACGAATAATATGTTTGGCCTATCCACTTCGCCTTTAATTTCATTTGTGTTTCCTGTTTCATGTGAGTTTCTTGCAAGTAGATTATGTCGCTTTTCAAAGATTTTAGGTGAGCAAAAATGTTACCCCTCTTTATTGGTTCATTGGCACCCCTTATATTCCAACTACAGAATGTGATTCCTCCATTCTTTATTTGCCTATCATCTTGCATTGTATATCAAAGTAATATTCTTGAAACATATGGTGCAAACAAATACCTCCGTGTTCTGGACGTTGGGTGGTCATTCCAAATTTTTAAGTTTACATTACATCTCCATCTCCAAAAGTGCCTTAGATAAAGCAAGAAAAGTTGTGATTTACAATTAATTAAGTGATTTTTAAAAAAAGTGAAATTAAGGTATCTAAAAGCAGGTACCTTAAAGACAAATAGCCACCTAAGGTGGCGAAAGAATAATAGACTTCCATGATGTTATTTTACAGTGAGCCCCAATCCCTTATTAACACCTCGTAAAAAAAAACTACGAACCGTCTCATATCTTGTTTATTCTTGTATAACTTTATAAAACTAGCGTTAGTAAAATGCCCCCCCCCAAAAATAATTTTTAAAAAAAATTAGTAATAATAATAATAATAATAACAAAAATATGCAAAGATAAAATATTAAATAGTTTTAAAAAAAAAGGGAAAAAATTAATGTAATTAAACCCCAAATCCAAATATAAACCACAACCTATTCTCATTTCTATAAGTATTTGTACTGTACCAATTTATCTAGCCAGCTACCCTACAAGCAGGTACCGAGGGGTTAACCTCATTCCTGGATTTTTTCCAAGTTTATGTTGCATTCCCACTCAAAAAGAAAGAAAAAAAATGTTAGTAATGTTATAGACATTTTGGTTAATTACAATTTATAAGCAATGGTTTATTCATGATTATTCATATTTACTACACACACTCACAAGTCATTCGTTTTGTTAAAGTTAGTTAGTTAATTGTAATTAGCATATAATAGTTAAATACTCATGTTATCTCGTTCTTTGTACGAGAGCTTTTCATTCAAGGTTAAAAAATATTCTCCAATACATTCCAGACAGATAAGCTCAGTAACTGTCTGAGAAATCCGCCAGTTCCAGCTCCATCTTAGAAATTAAAAAGTCCCTTGTTCATTCCTTTAGTCGTCTTCTTCCGATGTTTCCGATGTTTTCCTCATGATATCTTCTGCATATTTAAATGCTTTTTCTGGGTCCGTAAATGAGCGCTCAATTTCCTTATAAGTAATTTTCATTTTTGCAGGAAAAACAATACCATATCTGACTTTAGAAATACCCCTCAATATGTTTCTTGTCGGTGTAAACAGGTTCATTCTCTGGACAATCTCTGGAGGATAATCATGGAAATATCGGATCTTTTCCCCACGATATATCAAATTTTCACCATGAACAATCTTCTTCAGTATAGTTTCCACTGAAGAAATAGCAAGAAATTTCACAATTATCTGTCTTGGAGCAGCATTTATGCCTCTTGAGACACGTCCAACTCGTTGAACAGTATCTATTCTTAGTTCTCCCGGCAGTTTAAGAACCTCTTTGAGTAATTCAGTATCGAAAGTACGTGTTTGAGATACATGTTCTTCTCGTCCTTCTCTTACTCCAACGATTCTCAAATTCTGCCTTCTCGCTCTCGCTTCCAAGTCCAAACATTTGTCAGTCATTCTTGCCAGCTTTTCTGCTTCATCTTTCTTTGATTTTTTCAGACTGTTTATTTCCATGATCATCTCTTTCATATCACTTTCCATCTCTTCCATTCTCTCGTCAATGTTGTCCATCTTAGCATTTAAACCAGAAAGCTTCTTATTATAATCCATTTCGACTAACAATTTCTGAGTTCAGTTTTTTATCAAACTCATTATGTTGCTTCTTCAGCTCCTTTAACTCATCACAGGCACCATCAATTTTATGAGAAAATATTTCCATATTATTCTCCATACTCTTAATTGTAGCCTGTGGAAAATGTTCTACAAACATTTCCTTTACCTCCAGCTCTTTCTTTCCTCCTTTTGTAGCCATTTCCAGCACAACTCCTTGGCTATCGGGCTCCTCCTCAGAACCTTCTTCAGTTGTTTGCAGAGTATCCAACACACTTTTCAGCTGGAGGCTTATAGTGGGGTTTTTTGGTGCGCGTGAACAAGTCCTCTTGCTCATTTAAAAGTCCGTTATCTAATGATGTTTTCCTTATGCAAACCAAGCAGCTCCGTTGAGTTATTTTTAACTTTAAAACGGCTTTTTGATAATTTTTACGGGAGTAAAGCTCACTGCAGCGTCCTCAAGGTTCCATGACGCTACCGGAAGTTCCAATTCACCTGTTTCTGACTGCAAGGGACCTACATTTGTTTTAACTAATCTCTTTCTCTTCACATATCTATAAAAACTTTTGCAGTCAGTTTTTATGTTCCCTGCCAGTTTCCTTTCATAATCTATTTTCCCTTTCCTAATTAAGCCCTTTGTCCTCCTCTGCTGGACTCTGAATTTCTCCCAGTCCTCTGGTATGCTGCTTTTTCTGGCTAATTTGTACACATCATCTTTTGCTTTGATACTATCCCTGATTTCCCTTGTTATCCACGGATGCACTACCTTCCCTCATTTATTCTTTTGCCAAACTGAGATGAACAATTTTTGTAGTTCATCCATGCAGTCTTTAAATGCCTTCCATTGCATATCCACCGTCAACCCTTTTAGAACTAATCGCCAGTCAATCTTGGCCAATTCACATCTCATACCCTCAAAGTTACCTTTCTTTAAGTTCAGAACCGTTGTTTCTGAATTAACAATGACACTCTCCATCCTAATGAAGAAGTCAACCATATTATGGTCACTCTTGCCCAAGGGGGCACGCAGGATATCCGGGTACCTGGAGTGTTAAAACTGGGCATTCAGCTAGGGAATTGTGATCATTGAAACTGGGCCCCATCGAGTGGATGGAAGGTGTAGGGACTGGAGCCTCAATGAATGGAAATTGCAAAGTTTATAATTGTGATGCTGAGGATCTCCAATATATCAGGTAGCGGATTATTGCCGTTATATTGTTCATTTCACTTTTAGTATACCCATAGCTGAACACCTTTCTACCCAAGTGTATTTAATATTCTGCTTGTGGTGATTATCTAGGGGTTGGAAGAGATACGAGGTGGAAGAATCTGACTGGTAATTGAAATGATAAAGATGCTGCTAAAATGGCTTAATTGGATGCACGGGGTTAAAGGTAATTGCCAGGTCAATTCCAGTTTAGCATATCAAACAGTAAACTTAAGTCAAAGGTTTCTGCTTCGTTTCTGCCATCACAATGCAGCCAGAATGAATCTGACAGATATATTCAATTTGAGAACTTCATAAAAGCGCTCAAGCCTGGAACAATTTTCACTTGTTAATGTATGTTCGCCTTCTTATCATTGGTTTGTAGTCACGTTGAACCTATGATGGGCTATGATACACTTTAACTGGTGTCCGTTGTCCAGTGTTGGCATGTAGTCTGTTCTGCGGTCAGTGCAACACTAGATGCACACGTGTGGCTCGCTTGAAGACATCCTGTCAACTTGTACAGATGTTCAACATGTTTCCCTTGTGGGCTGCAGAGAAGTGCTCTTGTTTCCCTTAGCTGTTAGTACATGCTTCTTTTGATTAGACCACTTGCTGTGTGGTCTGGGTAACTTCCTGTATCAATTTTAGCCCTTTGGTAGCGCTTTGTGTGTGCGTGTTGTCTCATTATATCATCTTTTCCCTGAAGAGATCTCTTCTTTCTATTGATTTTGCTGCAGCAACCATGCTTTGCAGAGTCCTCTGTTGAAAAACAAATGGCATTTGAAATCCTTCCTTCAACCTGCTCACTAATTCAAACAATCATCTACCCTCAGACATCTCTACAGTAATGAAACATTTGCTTTCTCAGTTGTATGTAATATCCAGATGTAATAGTACATTTTCACCATATTTAGGGATAGGTAAGAAATATCCTTCATCATCACTTCTGATCTCAAGATATTCCTTGCATGGCACTGCAGACTTACTCCAGTGTTTTGTGTCTATTTAACTTAGTTTAGTTTACAGATACAATGTGGAAACAGGTCCTTCGGCCCACCTATCCACACCGACCAGCGATCTCGTGCACCCTAACACTATCCTACACACACTAGGGACAATTTACAATCTTTAGTGAAACCAATTAACCTACAAACCTGTATGTATTTGGGGTGTGGGAGGAAATACGGAACACCCTGAGAAAACGCACGCAGGCCACAGAGAGAACGTACAAACTCCATATAGACGGTTCTCGTAGTCAGGATCGAACCCAGGTCTCTGGCGCTGTAAGGCAGTAACTCTACCGCTGCGCCACCATGTCAATATTTTTTTATGTAAACCAGCATCTGTATTTCCTTCTCAAACAGCATGAAAATGTATGTATTCCTCACTTAACCTGACATTGATGTCCAGTCGAAACCAAAAAATGTTGGAATCGGTGCCCGGATGTGGCGTCGAAGGACGAGAAGCCGAAGCGAAGAAGTGGAAGCCAAATAACCGAACAGAAACGACGCTGAAAAAACAAATAACCAAAAGCGTATGAAGCCGAAAAGCCAAATAACCTAAAGCGTACGAAGCCGAAAAGCCAAATAATTAAAAGCGTACGAAGCCGAAAAGCCAACAAACCGAAAGGGCGGGACACCTAAAAGCCAACTCACTGAAAGGCCGCAGTGCCGAAACGCCAACTCACCGAGAGGCCTCAATGCCTAGAAGCCAACTCTCCGGAAGGCTGCAATGGCGAAAAGCCAAATAACGGCCATGACATCGCAGGGGGGTGGCGGGACTTGTCAACGATTGATCCGGACCCCCGCGTCCATCACATCACTGGCCGGTGGAGACGGGAGGGTGGGGGTCATTTTCCCACACAAGCCATGGGTGACTGGGCACTCTGAACCCGAGCAGCAAGGTGTAAGGAGCCGAAGGAGCGCATCCCTCAGGACAGCCCCCACTCTCCCATGGCCAAGGCCGCCCTCCGCCTCATCTCCCCAGTGTGCTCGCAATATGACGGGCTGTGGGTCGGCAGCGCGCACACACACACGGGGCCAGGTGGAGCAGAGTTGGGGGACAGTCTGGTCCCTCCGCCCACCCAGAGTCACTGACTGCGATGCGCCCACAGCGGACCCCGACCCCCACACCAGGGTGGTTCACCCCCCCGACCCCCGGACCCAGACCCACACATGCGGATGACAAGTGTGCATGACAACAAACAATTTTATCTCCTCCCACTCGCCCCCCCCCCCCCTTGACAACACGAAACACGTTTTATTTATTGTTTAAACACAGTAATACGTCTGGTTGCCTGTGTCATGCACACAACAAGCTCCCACGCACAAAACACCAGATAATCTGTAATCCGTGTTAACCGAAGATGGACACAAAATGCTGGAGTAACTCAGTGGAACAGGCAGCATCTCTGGAGAGAACGAATGGGTGACGTTTCGGGTCGAGACCATTCTTCAGACATGAAGACTGAGTCTGAAGGGTCTCGACCCGAAATGCCACCCAACCCTTCTCTCCAGAGATGCTACCTGTCCCACTGAGTCACCTATTCCCACCACTTAATTAACCAGGTTCCTGAATGTAAGAGCTATTTATACATGTAACATTTTTGTTTTTAAATCAATGTAACTATTTTTTGAGTTTTAATGCCGAGCTCAAACCCCATCCTATGGGAAGAGCTTGCAGCAGCTGGTCTCATAGTGCCTTCATTGTTGGTAGGTGGTGAAAGTGGAAGTGGTGGGGTTATTTCCCTATCCTAACTATGCCTTTGCTTTAGCCGGTGGTTACATCCATTCCATCCCTCCCTCGCAAAGATGTGAGATTTCATTAAGAGCACACTTTGATGCAAGCGGCATGTAAACATCTAGTGTCACTTCCATGTGCGCAATGCATGAAGCCGATGAAATGAGACAACTGCCACACCAAAGATAGACACAAAATGCTGGAGTGACTCAGTGGGACCTTTCGATGAGTTGGCTTTAAGGCATCCCGCCCTTTCGGTTAGTTGGCTTTTAGGCGTCGTGCCCTTTCGGTTAGTTGGCTTTTCGGC
Organism: Malacoraja senta; assembly: GCA_038087875.1. Taxonomy (NCBI): domain Eukaryota; kingdom Metazoa; phylum Chordata; class Chondrichthyes; order Rajiformes; family Rajidae; genus Malacoraja; species Malacoraja senta. Next base: position 28,708 of record JAXLNO010002673.1, on the reverse strand, counting down.
TTTGTACACTTTCGGTTATTTGGCTTTTCGGCTTCGTACGCTTTCGGTTATTTGACTTTTCGGCTTCGTTTCCATTCGGTTATTTGGCTTCCACTTCTTCGCTCCGGCTGCTCGTCCTTCGACGCCACGACGCCACGTCCGCACGCGGTTGGAATCACTCAACAGTTCAGGGGAGAAGCAAGGTCGATGTTCAGGTCAAAGACCTTTTGCCAGAACTGGAAAAACGAGAAGACATGTGTGTTTTGTTTTAATTTGCCAAATCATGAAGAGAACAGTCTGTGATAGCATCCCTTCGGCTAAAGTTATCCAGGTATCAATACATTTCAAAACAGCAAATAGCTGAAAAAGAAATAAACCAAAATATAACAAATTGAAACGGTGCACCCACATCTGTGAAAAATGAGGGGAAAAAGGAGGGAAGTTTGCCTGAAATTGTTAAGTTCTAATCTAAGTCCCAAGGTTTGTGGCGTGCTGCGTTGGAAGATGAGGGTGGCACAGTGGTGCAGCAGTTGAGTTGCTGCCTTACAGCACCAGAGACAACCTGTTCGAGGCTGACTACGGATGCAGGCTGTACGGAGTCTATACATTTTCCCGGCGACTGCGTGGGTTTTCTCCGGGTGCTCTGGTTTCCTCCCATACTCCAAAGATGTACAGATTTGTAGGTTAATTGACTTCAGTAAAATTGTAAATTGTCCGTAGTGTGTACGACAGTACTAGTGTACGGGGTGATCGCTGGTCAACACCTACTCGGTGGGCGGAAGTGCCACCACCGTGCCACCCCTTGTTGCAATCTTTGTAAGTTTGTAGGTTAATTGGCTTCTGTAAATTGTCCCAAGTGTGTAGGATAGTATTAGTGTACCGGGGTGATCGCTGGTTGGCACGTGCTTGATGGGCTGAAGGGTCTGTTTCTACGCAGTATCCCTAAACTAAACTAAACTAAAAATGAGATGTTGTCCCTTGAGCATTGTTGGAGCAATACAAGAGGAGTGAGTCTGAGTGGAGGTGGGGCAATATTATAGAGACAGGTGATTATAAGCTCAAGGTCACCCTTGCAGACTGAATGGAGGCCCTCTGCAAAGCAGCACCAAATCTACACCTGGTTTCTCCATTGCAAGGGGGACCTCACCATGAGCTGTTTACAGAATTTGAAGAAGTGCAAGTGAGTCACTGCTTCACTTGCTGGAACAGTTTGCATGTGCATGTACACAATGTACAAACTACGTACCAACAGCACCCGAGATGAGGATCGAACCTGCGTCTCTGGCGCTGTGATGCAGCAACTCTACCGCTGCACCATTGTGCCGACTGTTGTGTTAACTTCTATCACTGTTACCTTGACAACACTGCTTCCACTATTCCCTCCATCTATCCTTGTTGCTGCAACTTAAATTACATCAGTCTCCTTGCTGTTTCAGTTGCCAAGAAGGATTCCGACCCAATATTTCTTCTTTGTTTCTCTCCCAAGAGAAGCTGAACATTGCCAGCCTTCTCTGTTTTTGTTTCGAGTTTACAGCATAGAGTCATGGAGTCATAGTCATGGACTATTACAGCGTGGAAACAGAGCCTTCGGCCCAACTTGTCCAAACATGTCCCAGCTACACTAGTCCCACCTGCCTGCATTTGGCCCATATCCTTCTAAACCTGTCCTATGCATGTACCTGTCCAATTGTTTCTGAAACATTGTGATAGTCCCTGCCCCAACAACCTCCTCTGGCAGCTTGATCCATGCACCCACCACTCTATATGTGAAAAAGCTACCGCTCAGATTCCTATTAAACCTTTACCCCCTTCACCTTAAACCTTTGTCCTCGGGTCCTCGATTTCCCTACTCTGGACAAGCGATTGTGTTTATCTGGTCTAATCCTCTTGTGCTTTTGTGCACCTCCATAAAATCACCCCTCATCCTCCTGCTCGCCAAGGAAAAGATTCCCACCTGATAGCTCAGACCCTCGAGTCCAGGCAACGTCCTCGTAAATCTGCGGGGTGCTTTTTGGCACCAACTCCTGATTCCCAGCCACCTGGGAGGTAACGTCTTGTTAGTCAGGCTTCAATCAGTGACCAAATTCCGTTCTCACTTCTGACTCTTGCCCTGCACGATTGCAAATGTACTTCTGCCAAAACCCCGCTTCCTGTCTGTCTACTCAAGTATTCCTTCCTCTTCCTCTCCCTCTTAACTTCCTGCGTTACCTTAACCCTCTGTGTTGCAAAAGACAGCTATTGGACATTCTCTGAACTCTTGCCAGACATGGTTTCTTTCCAATGTCTGGTTCAGTAAAAGAAAAAATAATAGCAGGCGACTCATTGAACTTAACAGTCATTTCTACCATATGTTGTGCGTTATATTTCAATGCATGTTGTATAATACTTTGACATGCTACTGTTATTCCACATTTTTGTCTGTACCTTTTGCCAGTATATAAATGAGTCGCAGCCCTGCATGAGTTCTACTCTATTTTCTGCCATAAATTGCTTCAAAGTGTCCATACATGGGTCTATTTTGACTTGGGGGAAACAAAATAGGCTCTTGTTTTTCCAATTGACCTCAGCTAACTGGAAGTAGGGTGGTGCGTGAGGAGAATACACCCCTCCTGTTATTATAACATCGCTAAAATATGACCAAGGAATTACCCGCTGCTGAACAAAAATTTGGCCCTGCTTCAAAACCCAACAACCTGCAGTGGTAAAATAAGGATCTGGGGGGAAATGGCAACGTTGTGGGGAGGCATGATGGCAGAGCAGTAGAGCTGCTGCCTTGCAGAGCCAGAGACTTGGGTTCGGTCCTGACTATAGGTGCTGCCTGTACAGAGTTTGCACGTTCACCCTGTTTTCTCCGGGAGCTCCAGTTTCCTCCCACACTCCAAAGATGTGCAGGTTTGTAGGTTAATTGGCTTTGTTAAAATTGTAAAAAAAAAACACTTCCTTGTGTGTAGAATAGTGCTAGGATTGCTGGTCTAGGCGAACTCGATGAGCCGAAGGGCCCTTTTCTACGCTGTATCTCTAAAGTTTAAAGTCTAAAGTCATCTATAGACACAAAGTGCTGAAGTAACTCAATGGGTCAGGCAGAATATTGAATGACCTACTGATGTACTCTAGCATTTTCTGGGTTTTTTTTGTAAACCAGCATCTGCAGTTCTTTGTTTCCACAACTTTATTAAAACTGCCTACACAGAGTACAAGAGACCAAAGACAGACATATCTTCTTTAAACCATATAAGTTTGCTGGTAGACGTCTCTGCAGTAGAAAAGGTTCTCTTTGGTACCTCATGATTTCAGTGGGATTTTAGTTTTTTTTTAGTTTTTAGTTTTTGTATTAGAGACACAGTGCAAAAACAAGCCCTTTGGACCACTGAGTCCATGCCGACCAGCGATCCCTGCAAACTAACACTATCCCACACACACTAGGGACAATTTACAATTTTACCACGCCAATTAGTCTACAAACCTGTACGTGTTTGGAGTGTGGGAGGAAACTGGACCACCTGGAGAAAACCCACGCAGGCTATGAGGAAAATGTACAAACTCCGTACGGACACGCACCCATAGTCAGGATCAAAACCGGGTCTCTGGCGCTGTAAGGCAGCAACTCTACCGATGCACCATTGTTTGTCAGTGAGAATAAGATAAAACACGAATTATTGCCAATACCACCTCCACTGTTCGATGCAGTCAATTTAAGAACCGTACAAAACCAAGGCAGATAAATGAACCAACACTGTATTTATGCGCACTAAATGTGATGTGTCCTTACACTTATCCTTTCACCACATCTTATCATTTTATTTTCTGCCACACATCATTCAGAAGATTGAGGAGATTCAGTATGTCAATGAATATGCCCTTAAACTTCCACAGGTGTATGGTAGGGAGCTTATTCACTGGCTGTATCCTGGCCTGGTTCAGCAACACAAATACTCAGGAATAAAGATTACAGAAAAAGTGGTGAATGTTGCCCGGTCCATCGCAGGTCGTGACCTCCCCGACATCGAAGGGAACTGCAGGTGGAGCAGCTTCAGAAAGGCAGCCAGCAACATCAAGGACCCACACCACACTAGGCACATTCTCAATCCATTCCTCCAATTATGAAGACCATACAGGAGTCTGAAAACCATGACCTCCAGGTTCTGGAACACGTTCTTCCCAAAAACCATCAGGATATTGAACATTACAAACACCAACTAAACTCAAAACTAGGAACTGTCTTGATTGAACCAGAAACATAGAAACATAGAAAAAAGGTGGAGGAGTAGGCCATTCGGCCCTTCGAACCAGCACCGCCATTCAATATGATCGTGGCTGATCATCCAAAACCAGTACCCCGTTCTTGCTTTTTCTCCATATCCCATTAGCCCCAAGAGCTAAATCTAACTCTCTCTTGAAAACATCCAGTGAATTGGCCTCCACTGCCTTTTGTGGCAAAGGATTCCACAGATTCACATCTCTCTGGGTGAAAGAGATTTTCTTCATCTCAGTCCTAAATGCCCCACCCCTTATTCTTAAACTGTGGAGTGAAGGAAATACGTTGCCTATTTCCTTCGCTCCATAGATGCTGCCTCACCCGCTGAGTTTCTCCAGCATTTTTGTCTATCTTAAACTGTGACCCTTGGTTCTGGACTCCCCCTACATCGGAAACTTTTTTCCTGCATCTAGCCTGTCCAATCCCTTAAGAATTTTATATGTTCTGTAAGATCTAGGGACAATGGGCTTTTGTTTTGTTTTGCACATCCATTTTTTAAATTCATTTAATATAATGTTATCTGTGTTTTCAGATCTGTTATGCTGCTGCAAGTAAGAACTTCATTTTTCCATTTTTGTGCATATGACAACTAAACTGTCTTGACTCTCCTGATTTCAGAGCCAGGGTTCCCAACGGGGTAAATTTACCCCAAGGAGTAAATTTCGCCTACCTAGGGGGTACATTTGTTGATTCTGGATTTGTACATATTTTTTCTCATTGACTGACTGTGTTTGGTTCTGGTATACCGATATCTGTTCATCATTAGTTATTCATAAATAAGTGAAATAACATTGTTATGCGCTATTAAAGTTGCCAGGGGTAAACGGGACAAAAAGGTTGGGAACCCCTGCCCGCGAGGCTAGGTCATATAGCTATTCAACAGGGAAACAGGCCCTTCAGTCCAACATGTCCATGCTTACGAATTTGCTTAACTGAGCTAGTACCACGTTCAGGTCCCTAGCTATATCCCTCCAAACCTTTCCTATCTATTATCTGGCTTACTGTCTTTTAAATGTTGTGATTGCACCCAACTTTACCATGTCTTCTGGCAGTACATTGCATTTATGCACCACCATGTGTGTGAAAAAGTTGGCTCTCAAGTCTCTGTTACATTTTACCTCTCTCACCTTACACCTATGTCACCAAGCTTTATACTTCCCCAACCTGTGGCTACTTACCTTGTCTATGCCCTTCATGATTTTAATAAACTTTTATCAGGTCTGATATTTGAGGGCAGCATGGTGGCGCAATGGTAGAGTTGCTGCCTTACAGTTCCAAAGAACCGGCTTTGATTCTGACTACGGGTCCTGTCGGTACAGAGTTTGTACATTTTCCCTGTGACCACGAAGGTTTTCTCCGGAGTGCTCTGGTTTCCTCCTACACTGCAAATGTTTGGAGGTTAATTTGCTTCGGTAAAAATTGTAAATTGTCCCTAATGTGTAGGATAGTGCTAGTGAAAGGGGTGATCGCTAAACGGCGCCGACTAGGTGGCTCGAAGGGCCAGTTTCCATGATGTATCGCTAAAGTGTAAAGTCTAAAAGGCCAACCCTCAGCTTCCTATGCTCCAAGGATAAAAAATACCTTGAAGGGCATAGACAAGGATAAAAATACCCAATCTATCCAACCTCAAATTATAACTCAAACCCAGAAGACTCTTGAAAAACTTTTTTTTGCACCTTTTCCACTTAATAATAATAATAATAATACATTTTATTTATATAGCGCTTTCCTGATTTCAGACACTGGAGGCGCTGTCCTGAACGGCTGCCTGTCCTGCAGCTGGCCGTCTTTTTCCATTCTTTTTTATTATTTTTAGTACGTTTAGTGTGTCGTCAGGGGGCCTAATCTTTTTATGTGTGGGGGGTGGTGGGGGGGAAGGGGGAAACTGTTTTTCGAGTCCCTACCTGGTCGGAGGGGTTGCCTTCCTCCGAGCAGCGCCTTCGACCTGTCCTTGCGGCCTACCAGCGGGTCCTGGAGCGGCGTTTCCCTGGGGGACCTGGCCAGAACACCGGCTTTGGCGGCGGCGCAGAACATCGGCTTTGGCGGCGGTGCAGCGCTGGAGCGCTGTCGTGGAGCAGGCGATGCCTTTCCTGGGTCGCCGCGCTGGGACCGCCGATGGGAACATCGTGGAGCCGCGGTTCTGTGGAGCGGCCCAGCTGCGACGCTGAATGGTACATCCCGGAGTCCGGGCGAGAATATTGGGCGCCGTGGCGGGACTGTGGAGCCTCAGTGGGCCCGACTCTGGGTGGACAAGAGGATGGGGACTGGACTTTGTGCCTTCCCCCACAGTGGGAACCATTGTGGGGGGGTGTTTTTGTGTTGAACTTCTTTTTGAACACTATGTTGTATTTTTATTAGTGTGCTGCAAGGACATCTGAATAAGGGGATTAATAAAGTCTTATCTTATCTTATCTTATCTTATCTTTTCACTTAATGACTTACTTCCAATGGAAGGATGAGCAGAACTGTACACAGTACTCTGAATGTTGGCCCTGGGCTTTCACTGACCCACTTTTACTCACCAGGCGTCCAAGTGATGCTGCTTCACTTACCAGGCATCCTTTTACCTGTGAACAGCCTTCCCCAATTAACTTCTGAAAGTTCATGTCTAATACCATCGAAGCACTATGGCATTCCTGGTTGATATTTGGAAAGTATAAATCCCCACTTTTACAACCCTATATTATAGAGTCATAGTCTTACAGTGTGGAAACAGGCTCTTCAGTCTAACTTGCCCACACCAACCATCATGTCCCATCTACACTAGTCCCATCTGCCTACATTTAGCCCATATCCCTCTTATCTTAAATGCTGTTTCATTCCATTGACATGTTCCTGAGTTTGACTTGCCTGTCAGGCCTCTGGCATTAAAATAAATGCATTTTAAACCATCAGACATCCCTCACTCCTTGACATACTCCTGCATGTCCTGTTTATTGAACTTGTCCTAACTTCTGTATTTGCCTTGACTTTCTCATCTGCATCAATATTGCTTTGGGTCTCACTGCACTACCAAACTAGGTTTAAATCATCCCCAGTACCTCGAACTAAACTCCCTGCTAGGATATTGGTCCCTCTCCACTTCAAGCGCAACCCATCCCTTTTGTATAGGTCTCCTCTGTCCCAATGATCCAAAATTGATCTCCTGCCCTCTGCATCAGCTTCTCTCTTACTCCCGATATTGGTACCAATGTGCTCAAAGACCTCTGGCTGCTCACCCTCCCCCTTGAGAATTTTCTATTGCTCCTTAAAGACATCATTGACCCTGGCAGGTAACTTTACCATCCTAGTAACTCTTTTGACCCGAATATCCCACAAACGAGAGTCAAGGGTATTGAATTGTCATCTGTACTGACAACAAAATAATTAGTTGCTTACTAGCTGCAGCATCACAAGTCAGTAATGCTGTACACAAAGAAAATATATAACAAACAAAAATAATATCAATAAATTAATAACCCCAACACTGGTTCAAAAGAAAGCCCCAATTTCTTTGTGCAATCAAAGACTATCCAAAGTCTGAAGAAGGGGTTCGGCCCGAAACGTTGCCTATTTCCTTCGCTCCATTGATGCTGCTGCACCCGCTGAGTTTCTCCAGCATTTTTGTGTACCTTCGATTTTCCAGCATCTGCAGTTCCTTCTTTAACACTATCCAAAGTTCATCGGTTAGTGTGGTACAGTGTTCAAGAACCTGATGGTTGTTGGGAAGAAGCTGCTCCTGAACCTGGACGTTAAAGTTTTCAGGCTTCTTTACCTTCTTCCTGATGGCAGGAGTAAAATGAGAGCATGGATTGGATGGGGTGAGTCTTTGATGATGCTGGCTGCCTTTTTCAGAAAGCACCTTGTATAGATTTTTCTGATGGTGGGGAGGTCGATATCACTGATGGACCAGGCAGTGCACACCATTTTTTGTAATCTCCTTTATTCCATGGCCATTTGAGTTGCTGAACCAGGCCATGATCCAAACAATCAATATGCTCTCTACCATATACCTGCGGAAATTTAAGAGAGTATTCATCGACATACCAAATCTCCTCAATCTTCCAGGGAAGTAGAGGCATTGATCGGCTTTCTTTATGATTACATTAAGATTTTTTTATGGTAAGTCTCCTATTACACTAGCTCTCCGTGGCTCCACATTTCCTTGCTGTAACTCTAGTTTCCTCTTACATCCCAAAGATATGCAGGTTTTATAGGTTAATTGTTCGTTGTTAATTAGTGAGTGTTGGAATCATGCAGTAGACAATGGAAGTTGATGAGAATTAAATGGGATTAGTGTGGGATTTGTATAATATTATATGGGATGGTTGTGGTCCAAAGGGCATATTTTCTGTGCTGAGTGAGTCTATGACTTAACAAATTATTGGAAAGATACTTTCCTATCTCCAAGATCCTTTCGCAGTTTTCTGGATCAGTGCTGATGTGATAGGATATGAAACAAAAGCAGGCAGAGGCCAAATAGTTCCTTGAGCTAGCTACATTAATAAATCAGATCAGAGCTGATCTGATTTTTGGCCTCTTCTCCACTCCCCTGTGTGGTCTCCAGAAACCTCGGTTTCCCAAAAATTCTGCCTATCTCAGCCTCAATATACATGGCTGTATGCAGCAATAAATTCCTAAGATTCATGGCCTTCTGAAGGTAGTGTATGTGCTCCTGTGAGTTACTGATTTGTGGGGAAACAAAATGCAATGTGCAGAGTAATACGTGGCACACTCAAAGAGCTCTAAAGCTGTGTTTTGTTTATTCAGGGTTATTCACAGACTGCACACATGTGCATGAGACAAGACGTCAATTACGGGCACTATATATTTTTTTCTTTTTTGAAGAGAAAATAAAATAAATCGCAACATATACACATATTACAATTTTTAATCAATTCACTAGTATTGAAATTCTCTTCGAATTTTTTGTAACTTTACTGTTGAACCTTGTATTAAGCATTGAAACTCAACGGATGTTGTTGGTGCAACAGGCCAAGATTCATAGCAACAGGGAGCGTGGAAACTTTGGCCCTTTGGCCCAACTTATACATGCTGACTAAATTAGCAGTCTGATCTAGTCATAAGATCATGTGATAGGAGTAGAATTAGGCTATTCAGCCTATCAAGTCTATTCCGCAATTCAATCATGGCTTATCTATCTCTCCTAACCCCATTCTCCTGCCTTCTCCCCATAATCTCTGGCCCTTGTCCCATTTGTCTGATGCTTTAGATCAAAGATCAATAACCAGAACTGGGAACCTGCTTTCTATTTTCACGGTCATTTTGTTCTGAGATCAGGGAATCTTCGTGAGCCTACAAATTTCTCACCCACTCTTCTAAGATAATTATTGGCCCATGGGGGGGGGGGGTATGTTGCATTGACATACCGTCAAAGTCGCGCGCCTGATGACGTCACGCAGCAGGCAGCCGTTCAGATCGCAATCGCAGCAGGTAAGACCCGATTTTCCCCGTTTTCAGATTCTTCAGCACGGAGCTAGTTGGCACTGGACTCAAGCCTCCATAGCGCCACCGGTAAAGGGAAACTACCGATGGAAGAGGTAGGCCTAACTGAGGCCTCGGCCTCAGGTACAATGACGGCCCAGGAAGACCCAACGAAGAAATCAAAGCAGAAAAAGTCTGAAATTGAAGATCTTAAAACTTTTCTCGCTGTTGAAATTAAACAGATTCAACTACAGTTGAAAACCTTTGAAGGAAAATTGAATTTTAAAGAGGAAATTAACTCTTTTAAGGTAGATTTTAAAGCAGAAATGCATTCTACCGTTCAAGAAACACTGGAAGTCTGGAAGAGGTCGAGGGACGATGAGGTCAAGGAAAAGATGGAAGTGCTGGAAGCCAGGCTCATTTCGGTGGAATCGAACGTTAATATGGAGGTGGTCCCCATTCATCAAGCACTTGATCAACATAGAACAGCGATAACCGAACTTGAGAAATGTGAGGCGACAAGTGTGGAAACTGTAAATCGACTCCTTATTGAAAACCAACGCCTCTCCGACATGGTGACCAAATTAAGTGATAAGTGTACCGATCTGGAGCGGCGTCAAAGACGCAAGAATTTAAGAATTGTAGGGGTGAAAGAAGGAAGTGAGAGGGAAATGGGCCCTCGGGATTTGTGGCAGACCTACTACAAAAAGCCTTAAAATTGGTTCAAAAACCTTCACTCGGTCGAGCACATAGAGCGCAAGGGCGTCGTACACAAGATGATGCCCATCCAAGACAAATTATAGTAAAGGTGCAACTTGATCATGAATTTGACGAGATAATGAAGAAAATTGTCCGTAGCGGACAGCTCTATTTTGAAGGTGTGAGGTTCAGTATTTACCGAGATTATCCGGCAGAGGTCTTCAAGAAAAGAGCGCTGTTTACTGAGACAAAAAGAATACTGAAGAAGGTACCTGATTTGAGATACGGCCTGCTTTACCCCGCAAGAGTAAGAGTCACCTACAAGCAGAAGGAGCAATTTTTTACAGACCACGAAAAAGCACTGGAATTTGCCAAAGAAATCGAGAACGTGACCACAGACTGAAGAATTTACATTACTCCTCAGGAGTCAAGGATTAACGGGACTTCGCCAGATTTAAAAGGACCTTTAAAGTTCTTTTAAGAGCTTTAAGGACATTCGAAAACTGAAATGGACGGTGGACATTGGAGAAAATCGTGGTTTTTTATTTTTTATCTTTTTTTTATTTTTAGTATAAATTCTAAGAACAATAATATCATAGTTATGACCAATTGTTATTAATCACTATTATTATTTAGTATATTCATATCTAACTATATATGTAACTACTAATACTTATTAAATATCTATATTACTACTAAAATTATTAACATTTATATTACTTATAAAAATGTAATACTGAACGAAAGATCATGCCAGGAATATCTTATTAAACAGATTCAAATATTTTTTGAGGTAAATGACAACCCTGACACACCTACTTCTCTTATGTGGGAAACGTTTAAAGCGTTTGTTCGAGGTGCATTAATTTCTGCCCAAGTATTTTATAATAAAGAGAACAGGATTAAACAACAAACATTGGAAAGGGAAATCAAGCAACTAGATATAGAAAATGCGAGAATGCCATCTATATTAAAACATAATAAAATTGCTGTATTGAAATATAAATTAAACAAAATGTATTCAGAACAAGTAATAACTTTATCAAAAAAACAAACAATTACATTTCGAGTTTGGAGACAAACCACAAAAAATATTAGCACGTCAGTTATGAATAATGGAAGGGGAAAAAATAATTCATAAAATTAGAACAGATACAGGAGAATTATTAAAAATGCCCAAGGATATAAACGAGAGATTTCTCCAATACTATCATAATCTTTATTCAACTAAAACTGTAGTACAACCAGAAGGAATAGCAGATTTTTTACTAAAATGCAATTTAAAAGGTTTAGACTCAAACGATAGAGAATAGTAAGATTAAACGAGAACTTACCTAAGTTTGAAGTTTGATCTTTATTTTATGAGGAGTTACGTAGGTGATTACGTGAAGAACCCCGCCAGTGCGCCTTCGCGTCAATCTTCAAAGCAGCGGTGTGAAATCACAAAAAACAACAACCGAAGTAATATAGTCTCATAATAAAACGAGTAGTACAAGAACTTCCATCTGACCTTTATGATAGAGGGTAGGGTCGTGGTGGGCACGTAATCACCTACGTAACTCCTCATAAAATAAAGATCAAACTTCAAACTTAGGAAAGTTCTCGTTTAATCTTACTATTTTACTTCGGAGTCACGTGAGTGACTACGTGAAGATTTTAAAGCTTTGTGATTTCATGCCATGGATCAATCCCGGCTTCTCACTGCATAGATTGACTCGGAACGAGAATAATCAATCATGCATTCATAATAACATTTGTACCACAAATGCAGTAATTCATTTCAATAATGAAATGAATCAGATCCCCTTTAAACCAGAGGAATTTACACAGAACTTAAAATAGTTTCTGCAAACAACCCCGCATTAACAATAGGCCGATGGTAAAAATGTTGAAACATCAACTCATTGGACCACCCGGCGGCTGCAAGGATATGGTCGACGGGGCCGTCTTTTGCCCTGGCCGCCGACATTTCTGCTGCCATAGTCGAGTGAGACGTAAAAACATAATTGTTAATACCAGCAGCTGTTAAGACTTCTTTTATCCATCTGGAAATAGTCTGTATTGAAACTCTCTTGTGTGGTTTCTTGTGTGTGATCAACAACCCAGTTTCCGTATTCTCAAATTCTTTGTGACCTCAATGTATTGTAATAAATATGTCTTAATACAGAGACATGGATCATTTGGATATGCTGCTAGCATAATTTTAAATCCTGTCACACCTGGCCTAATTTACTTTAGTAGGTCATAGATATAGAATGTAACCTGGTCTTCAGTTACTTCCATACTGTCTATTTGTAATTTTCCAAGTGTTTGCACTCATTGTGCTGTCACTCATGCCATAAGCATGAATACTTTCATACTGAGCTTGACCAAAGGTAAAGACACACTTGATGACCATTCACGAAGTAGTTTCAGTACCACACTTACATCCCAGATTGTCACGTACCTAGGTTTCGGTGGTTTGGAATTAAAGATTCCTTTCATTAGTCTGGAAACAATTGGGTGTGACCCAATTGAGTTTCTTTCTGAATCCAGAACCAAACATGAGGACAATGCACTTCTGGCTGAATTAATTACACTACAACTCAGACCTTCATCATAATAAAGTTTTGACAGAAATTCTAAACATTTGAAATATCTGCAGTACTTTATTGCACATTCTTTTGTACACAGAACTCTTCCCATTTCTTAATATAAGAAAGGTACTGTTTTTGAGTGCTCTTCCTCCAGGCTGCCGTAAGCATGTCCACAGTATGCTCAGACAGTCCTCGTCCCAGAAAAGGCATTCTTAAAACCTGCAAATCAACAAATCCAAACGATCATATAATGGATGTTGTTCCCCTGTACAGGGTGCAGCAATAAATTACTCTTTTTTGGGACTTTCATCAACATTTGTGTTGTTAATTCTAATATCAACGGATACCATGGCTGTGTAGGCCAATCTGGTACTACCAATACCCTTGAAGCAGCATCTTGCCTGATTTTAAGCAAACATTGGCTTATGAGGCAGAACGTGGAAATATATATGAAAACATACCACCCCAATGTAGCGAGAAAGCATCAATCGCCACTGCTCCTGGATCTGGATTCCATGAGACATATCTCGATAGCTGATGATTCAAGTCGATGTCGGTCATTCCAAATCTGATTACTATATCATTGAATACCTCTTGATTCAACATCCATTCTTTATTATCATGGAACTTTTCGTGACCTGGTGTCTGCTATCGTGTTCATTCTACCTGGTAGATAGATAGCTGAAATCCAAATGTTCTTTTCAATACACCAAGACCAAAGTTGATTTAACCATTTTGTCACATGATAGCGACTTAATTCCACCCATATCATTAATATAGTCAACTACTGTTGTGTTTATTAATTTGAACTTGAACCTTCCTTTTAGTTGTGTTAGAACCATAAGCTTGGAGTCCATAGAAACCTCCTAAAAGCTCCAAATAGGTAATTCCCCATGTCTGCAGTAACACTAACTTTTCCTGATTCCATCTGCCTCCGCAGCTCCATGTTAAGTCAGTTGCACCCCATCCTAGTGCACTGGCATCAGTTTGTAATATCATGGAATGTTGTTCAATCACCACTTTGCCTGAACTGCTTGAGTCATGTAGAATCCACCACTGCAGCTTAGAAACAGCATTTGTTGTTACTTGCATGGTTCTATCAAAATGACCAGCATTTACTCTCAGTGCCTGTTCTTTGATTCTCTGCAGCTGTTGATAATGTAATGGTTCATACTGGACTGCTGGGAATCTACTAATTTTTCCCAGTACTCGAGCCACCTTCTGATTAGAGGTTTTTGCTCGTTTAACAGATTACTGCAATCTTTAATCAACTCCACCCTTTTTTCACTGGGCAAAGTAATTTGCATTTGGGCTAAATCAATTGTGAACCCCAAATAATCAATCGAGGTACATGTATTTAACCTTGATTTCTTTGGATGAATTTAGAAACCCCCAAACTTTCAAAAGTTTGATTTTATTACTGCAACCGATGCTTCTGTTGACTGTTTTGTCCTTCCTATAATCAGGACATCATCCAGGTATGCCATTAGTACATGCCCCTGGCTCTCAGCAACCCCAGAATTGATTTTAACAATTTTATGAATATTCTGGGAGGGAACGTTAACCCATTAGGCAGAGCTTTGAACTGCCCTAATTGGTTCATCCATGTAAATTTAAGATACTTCATATCTTGCAAGTGAACAGACACTGAACAAAAGGATTCAGACTTGTCAAGTCTATAATAATCCTACATCCTCCATCCTTTTTTGATCGAGGGAATATATTTGATCCAAATTGGTGAATTTGGTAGACTGATTCTTCAATAACACCTTTTATATATAGGGTTTTGAAGCGCAACTTGAACCTCCATTATCGCAAAGTGGAGAGTTCTGCTGGGAACATGTTGGACAGGCAAATCATAATTTGGATTGAATTCAATTCGGAATCCTTGTATATTATTCAGAATTACCACATCTGAAGTAATCTTCTTCCAATATTTATAGAAGAGACGTAATCTGCCTCCAACTTTTGGACTTAATCCAGTTAGTATGTTCCCCTGAGAACCAGGTCCACCTACCTCTTGAGTCATTTGAGTATTCTGAGATCCCTGGATTCTCCCGGAAGCACCACCACTGGTCCTTACTCCCGCTGCAGGCCACCAGCTACGTCCCTGCGTTGATGAGCGACTTGATCCTTGTCTAGGATCCGTATGATGTCTGAAAGGATACTTCCTCTTTACAGACTTTGCAACCATTGATGTTTTTATCAATCCTGTTTTTGCTTCATCTTCCAACTCTTTAATACGTCTCCCGAGATCCTCTCCAAAGAGTAAGTTAGGTAATTGTATATTACTTGGTTTGCAGAGTGCTGCGAATTACGGATTCATAGTAGGCCGTATAGCACTTTTCCTCAGATAATTGATCTCGAAGTGGGTGCTGCATAGCAACCCCAGTGCTTCCTGATGCAACTTCGTCATCTCTTGGCTGTTACCTGCTATTGTGGTAAAAGCAGTTATTCCAGAACCCAGCAGCTTTAATATTCTCTGTAATTGATTCCAGATAATTTGGTTCACTGCTGCTGCTTTCAGCAACCCACAGTTATTTGGGGCCTCCTGTTTTCTTGCAGTCTCATCCATCTCCTGCTGTTCCAGCTGATGGTAAACCAAGTAATTTATTAAGGAGGCCAGTTCTTCTCCTAATGGCTCTCCTGACCCTGAAGGGACAGCGAATCCTACTGCCAGGGGTGGAACATCTGGCAGCTGCCATTTATCGCCTTGTACAGCCTCACCGTCAGAGTCGGGTCTGAAATCTCATGACCCGTAGCACGCTCCTCATTCCTGAGGGTGCATTCCATCAGCCCTGAGCCAGGTGCTGTTAAGCTGCTTCCTGCAGCTTGGATTACAGTACACTCCTTCCTGAGTGAACTTTGTTCCAACAGCCTATGGAAAAGGCTTTCTATTTGGGCAATACGCTCGAAAGCAGTATCCAGCCCTGTACCAGGAGCTGTTTGAGCTGCTTCCAGCAGCTTGGCTTTCAGTACACTCCTCCCTGAGTGAACTTTGCTCCAACAGCCTATGTAAAAGGCTTTCTATTTGGGCAATACGCTCGAAAGCAGTATCTAGCCCTGGAGCTACTTCCATTGCCTGGGACTCCCTCCGTGGGCCGTTGGGATTTAAACTTTGTCTTTTGCCGACAGGCGCTGACTGTGTTTTCACCAGCCCCAGGTCCACAGTCGCTATGCTCACCGCTGGCGACTGTACCGGGGTTTAGAGGCGGTTGGTCTCCAACCGCAGACTCCCGACTTTCCCGACTTCTGTTGGCTGTGTCGCTCGCCTCTTCCCCCTGTCCGTTTTTTCCATGGCGTCTGTGGAAAAAATCCCCATAGACCCACAGTAAACGGACCTGGAAAACATGAAAAAAGTTTCTACTTACCTTGTAGTTGAAAAACTACAAACCACTGTAGGAGCTCTGCTCCTCACGTCCGTTTGCGTCAAGGCGTCTGACATAATTACGCGCAGGCGCACTGGCGGGGTTCTTCACGTAGTCACTCACGTGACTCCGAAGTAAAATTAGATAATTTATCACTTTTTCTTCCAATTG
Organism: Malacoraja senta; assembly: GCA_038087875.1. NCBI lineage: Eukaryota > Metazoa > Chordata > Chondrichthyes > Rajiformes > Rajidae > Malacoraja > Malacoraja senta. Next base: position 12,236 of record JAXLNO010002673.1, on the reverse strand, counting down.
TGAATAACCCTTTGTTTAAGCCCTCGTGGTTGGACAGGGGTTTTACACAATGGAAGAATTATGGAATCAAAAATATGACAACTTTACAAGGAAGGCACTTTTCTTACATTTCAGGAGTTGCAACAGACTTATGGACTTCGAGGAAATGATTTTTTCAGATATCTTCAACTCAGAAATTATGTAAAATTGAATACTCAAAATTTTCGAATTAGAAATTCAGAAATTCTTGATGAATGTTGGAATAAACATCCTAATACAGAAAAATTTATATCTTATATATATAATATTTTATTAGACAGTGACATTCCATCGACGGACTTACACAGACAAACATGGGAAAAAGAATTAAATCAAATAATAACGAAAGATACTTGGGAAGAAAGTTTACAACATACATCAATGTTCATTAAATGCCAGACATTCTTTAATACAATTTAAAGTAATACATAGGTTACATTATTCAAAAACAAAATTACATAAAATCTTTCAACATATCTCACCTATATGTGATAAATGTCAACATTTAGAAGCTAACTTATCTCATATGTTTGCAAACTGTATAAAAATTAAAAAATTCTGGGTAAATAGTTTCAGTATAATATCTAAAGTGACCAGCACACAATTGGACCCGGATCCAAAATTAATAATACTCGGAACATTAGAATTAAATCAAACATTTACAACAACACAAAGAAACTTTATTGATTATAGTATAATAACGGGAAAAAAATTAATTCTGAAATTTTGGAAAGGCCCTATAACCCCCACAATCAAAATGTGGATTATAGAAATGACGGAGACCTTAAACGTGGAAAGAATCAGATTTTCCCTGTTGGACAAACAGGAATTATTCGTTGGAACTTGGTCTCCCTTTATTGATTATTTAAAGGGTCAGAATGGTTCAGCACAGGAACCTGACTAACACTCGGGCTAAAGAATGGATGAAATGTTATACTCTGAAATGTACGAATATATCTCGAACAAAGTTTTTTATCTTAATAAATGTTTCCATTCTTCTTTAACTATCTTTTTCTTTTCTGTTTTTTTTTTTTTTTTTTTCTTTCTCTCTCTTTTCTTCTCTTTCTTTTCTGTCTTTACTTCATCTATCTTTTTAGTTCTATCTAGTTAAAAAAAAACAAAAAAAGGCAAAAGGTATTGGAGACAATGTAATAATAATTGACAATATTATCAATTTTAAAATGTAAGACTGGTAATGATGTTAATATGTTGTGAACTTACCTCCAATAAAAAATATTTTCAAAAAAAAAAAAAGAAAAAGATAATTATTGGAACTATCTATCTCATATCCATCTAATCCCTTCCTATCCATATATCTGTCCATGTGTCTTTCGAGGAGTGTCACGGTGGTGCAGTGGTAGAGTTCGACACAAACATAATTAACAAGCTCATCAGGAATGATGTCTCCTTCCTGGGGGTGTAGTTTGATTCGTGGGAGGTGGTCTTGGAGGGGAGGATGCTTCTCAAACTGCAGAGCATCTTGACAATACAGCTCACCCCCCCCCCACCCTCCCCCCCCCCCATGATACACTGGTCAAGCTGAGGAGCACATTCAGCAACAGACTGGTTCCACCAAGATGCAGCACAGAATACCACAGGAGATCCTTTTACCCTGTGGCTATCAAAATGTACAACTTCTCCATCTTCTGTAATGGGGTAGACTGACTGCCCCCCCCCCCCACCACCACCCTCCCCAATCTTTGCACATCCCCAATCCTGGACTTTTCATTCGTCTTTCACAATTCATGTATCTTGTTGTTTTTTATGACTGTTGGCAGACCCGGGTTTGATCCTGACTATGGGTGCTGTCTGCATGGAGTTTGTACGTTTTCCCTGTGACCACATGGATTTTCCCTGGGTGCTCTGCTTTCCTCCCATACTCCAAAGACGTACAGGTTTGTGGGTTAATTTGACCAGTAAAAATTGTAAATTGTCCCTAACGTGTAGACTAGTGCTAGTGTACAGGGAACGCTGGTCGGTGCAGACTTGGTGGGCCGAAGGGCCTGTTTCCACACTGTATCTCTAAAGTCTAAAGCCTAAAGTAAAGAAAGTCGTAATTATATCACTTCTATAGCTGTCTCTACCTCCTAATCCCATTTTCCTGCCTTCGTCTCATTACTCCTGACAATCTTCATGTCTTCATCAACCTTCTGAATATCTCACGCACTCTTATCAAATAATCCTTGGAACTAGCTGTCTCATCTCTCAGATCTCGTTCTCATCCGTTACTTGCCTGAAGGTCTCAGTGAACTAACTTTCTACCTCAATCTGAACTCCCTCTCTATACATTAATTTGGGGTATATGTTTGCCTTCAACTAGCTTTCTTTCACCTTCCCTCCCAGACTCAGCAGAAACACAGACTCAAACACTTACTATGCATGTTGTGCTTTTGAGGAATGTATCTTGTCATGCATTATGGCATTGACATGTAGCTTAGAAACATATCTGTGAGTCAAGGGTTTGTGGTAAGACCTGATCTGCTTTGCACATCTTGTTTCATTAGTAGTCAAAATGAGTAGGAAAGAACTGCAGATGCTGATTTATACCGGATAGATACAAAATGCTGGAGTAACTGAGCGGGTCAGGCAGCATCTCTGGAGAAAAAGAATAGGTAATCCTTTGTGCCAGAACCCTTCTTCACACTCTTCAGACCGTTAGAGTCTGAAGAAGGGTTCAGATCCAAAATGTAACCTATTCTTTTTCTCCAGTGATGCTGCCTGACCCGCTGCGTTAATCCAGCATTTTGTGTCTATCTTTGGTGTAAACCAGCATCTGCAGTTTCTGCATTTTGTGCCTTATTTCTTTAGTGTCTCTTTTGTCTACATGCTGAGTTTCTCTGTAGCTTGACGATTGGGAGATAGGAAGCAATGCGTAATCCCAATTTGTTTTGCATTCATTGAAATGATCGAAATTGTGGTCCAATATCCAATGCAATCTCCCCAGCAAAACCGCATGTTACGAAAAATGGAATTGAATCCTGCAAACACGCACTCAGCTGCAGTGCATGGTCTCACATACTTCAACATCATCTCATTTGAATGGCTGGGAAGCTGTCTATACCTCAGAAGTCTAAGACACCACACCACAAGATACTTTCATATTTGGTTTTGTGCTTTCAATGGCTGTAATCTACAGGTTTGACACACTGTGAATTGGCTGAATAGCTCTTGCAGATTGCTGTCTGTGTGAATCCGATGGATAAAGCTTCGAGCCCCTGCATAAATTAGTAATGCTCAGAATGAAGTCCTCCAATAATTTTGATTTTAATCTTCTCATACTGCCTCCAAGACAAATATATCCTTCCTTAAAAAAGGATATAAAATCTGCACATTGCGTTTCATGTGTGGTCTTACAAAATATTTTATGGTTATACAAACACATTCTTATTCTTGTACTCCAGTTTCCCTTGCAATAAAGTCAATTTTCCATTATGTTCTTAATTACACATTTCACGCTAACTCTCTGTATTTCTTGTATGAATACCAATGTAATTATTTCACATTTTTAAAGCAGTTCTTTAATTTTCTATTTTTAGTTTAGTTTTAGTTTTAGAGATACAGCGTGGAAATAGGCCTTTCGATCCACCGATCCCCACACATTATCACTACCCTACACACACTAGGGACAATTTTACATTTTATACCAAGCCAATTAACCGACAAACCTGTCTTTGGAACATGGGAGAAAACCGAAGATCTCGGAGAAAACCCACGCAGATCACGGGGAGAACGTACAAACTCCGTACAGACAAGCACCCATTGTCAGGATGGAATCCGGGTCTCTGGCGCTGTAAAGCAGTACCGCTACACCACCGTGCCATCCTTAGTTCTTCTACAAAAGTGGAAAACATAATATTTCTTAATATATTTGATCTGCTATCTTTTTTCTTCTCAGTCCTTTAACCTCTGTATGTCCCTTTGTGGCCTTGTTATGTCCTATTCACAATCTATTTTCCCACCTACATTTGATTAATCAGCAAATTTGGATTCAATGCACTCGCTACCTACTAAGAAATGAGTATGGACTGTAAACAGCTGAAACCCTTGTTCTGAACCCTGAGGCGCCCACAAATTACAATTTCCAAACATAAAAGCTGTCCTGTCAAATGCCTTGTCCTGCTGCCATCAATCTGGCACCTGCCTACAGTTCTGAGAAAGATGTACGCAGTTGCTCAAGTGAAGAATAAGGCAATAGCGCAAGGGAAACATAAAGGGATTACTCACAACTTAGCATCACATGCAGACAAAGGTCATTGTTGAATACTGTGCATGTTTCGGAGCATGAAGCAACAAAGAGCTAGTGAACAATAACAAGCTCTAACAAGTAGGATAAATAATGTTGGACTTGTATCAAACCAGACTACACAACTCTGGTCTGTCGCAAAGAGAGTGTTGAATGGGACAATAATGAAAATAACATTTTGCAGTGATGATTCAGAAAGATGCAACTATCATTGAAATAGCTTGAATTTGCTGCTTTATGAAAATGGTGACCTGAAAATAGCCTTTAAAGTTTTAAAAGGATTTGCGAAGAAATTCAGAGCGAAAATATTCTGTTCTTGAGTATCCAAATTTATAAGATGGTTCTTCATAAATCCAAGGCAAAATTCAGAATGAATTTATTTTATCCAAAGAATGGGAATGTGAAGTCCTTTAACACATGGAATAGTTTGCTGAACAGAGAGTCAAGAGTCAAGTGTCAAGAATGTCATTGTTCTGTTTTGGGACATATGACCATACATATGTATTGGCCCTACAAGATGGTGCCCAGGCTAGGCGACTTTCCGTATGCTGGTCCCAGAAGCAGATCCGCAATCATTCATTACAATCGCTCCACTCTTATAAATCTATTCCCATTAACCTGCATCTATACCTTGTGAACATCTTGATTGTAATCATGTATAACCCTTTCGTTGACTGGATAGCACGCAACAAAAAAGCTTTTCACTGTACCTCAGTACAGGTGACAATAAACCAAACCACACCAAACCAAACCACACCACACCACACCACACCACACCAAACCACACCACACCACACCAAACCACACCACACCAAACCACTCCACACCACACCAATCCACACCACACCACACCACACCACACCACACCACACCACACCACACCACACCACACCACACCACACCACACCACACCAATCCACACCACACCAAACCACGCCACACCACACCACACCACACCACACCACACCACACCACACCACACCACACCACACCACACCACACCACACCACACCACACCAATCCACACCAAACCACACCACACCACACCACTCCACACCACACCAATCCACACCACACCACACCACACAACACCAATCCACACCAAACCACACCAAACCACACCACACCACACCACTCCACACCACACCACACCACACCACACCACACCACACCACACCACACCACACCACACCAATCCACACCAAACCACACCACACCACACCACTCCACACCACACCAATCCACACCACACCACACCACACAACACCAATCCACACCAAACCACACCAAACCACACCACACCACACCACTCCACACCACACCACTCCACACCACACCACACCACACCACACCACACCACACCACACCAATCCAAACCACAACACAACACAACACAACACACCACACCACACCACACCACACCACACCACACCACACCACACCACACCACACCAATCCAAACCACAACACAACACAACACACCACACCACACCACACCACACCAATCCAAACCACACCACACCACACCACACTAAACAACTAAACTAAACTAAACTAAAACTATACTAAAAAAAAGACTCTTGACTCTTGAATGTAAAATCCATTAACACATGGAATAGTTTGCGAAACAGGGAAATGGTAGCTGAGTGGTGACGTTTTTGGACTGGTTTCCAGAGGCATGGATCAGGCATGGATGAAGAGAGACACAAAACACCAGAGTAACTCAAGGAGTCAGGCAGCATCTCCAGCCAGAATAATTCCGCTCCTCAAACTTATGAACTATTAATTTTATTTTGCTTCATTTGGATCAACAAAGGCTGCTTTTACATCGCTTATCAATTTAACTTTCAATTGCCTGGGAGCTTTAGTAATGAAATGCAAGTCTGGGCCTGTGAAGCAGACCTCCTGGCTGTGATTGTCACAGTTGAGGCTCCAGTCTGCTAGTGTCACATTGCAAATCCACCACATAACACTTTGCAAAGCCTTGTGTTCAGCACATTCCACATTAACCAACTGGTGTGATTTATGCTGATCGTAATATTGGACAATTGTTTTCAAGCATCTTTGGATAAGTTGGCAGGCGCTGCACAGGGTGTTGCCTCCAGATACAAGCCCAACCATCAATTATCATTAGTTTGAATCTGAGATACGTTAAGGGAATCATTGACAAGAGAAGCAGAGGGTATGAAGCAATACACAGTTGAGATATTTTCTCTTTGAGATCCACAGATACATAAGTTTATTGCAACAGTAATTCTAAACTTGCCTCAGTGCGAACGCAATATTGAGTTACAAATCATAGACCTGTTTACACAAAGCTTTGGGTTTTGAATTCCATTTGCAAAACACAATCTTCACCACAATGCCTTTTTACTGTTTATTAAGTCATTTAATTGTAAGAAGTGGCTTGTAAAGTGATGCGTTTAATCATTTTTTTTTCAGTCTCAGAGATGACTTTCTGAAGTCCTGTAAGTGATTTTACTTTTTCATCCAGTTTCTTTTCTCAGACAAAACGGGCTAGAACTAAAATAAATTACCATTTATATAAGAACAAGCATATGAAGATTGCTTGGAGTGAGTAGCTTTCCAAATCAATCTCCAGAACACCAGTGTATAATCCATGGCTTCAACATGGTGCCGGTCCACAAGGGAATAATTAACGTCAGCAGCTCTTTTTTTCTAGGCACCTTTGAGATACCTGAGCACTGATCACCACCGCACATAGTATAGAGGACTCCATTGTACTGGGCCTCTCTGTTCTCTGAGTGAAAGACGGGAGGGGACAGAACCATGAAATAGAAAATGAGATGGCTAGGATGGCTCTCCCATAGGCCCGCGCTGACACAACTCCTGCTGTTGGAGTGTATCTAGATGTAGCCTCTTCTCCATTAGGAGCTCCATCCTGGCCAACCTCCAAATTTGTTCTCATATCCGGAAGGGAACCCTCCCGGCACCAGGGCTGACCATTTTGGTCGGTTTACCCCATATCCTGGGGACCCCTGCGGTCTGGGAGCCGCATTACTGCTGGATGTCCCCTCCCCGGGAACCCCAGCGTCTATATGTATATCGGAGGGAAACCCTCCCGACACCCGGTCTGCTGGATGTCCCCTCCCCGAGAAGTCACTGACCATCTTGTCAGTGACTGGGGTCGCGAAACCCGACATTCCCCAGCTACCCGCTTCCGCGGTCAGAACCGGGGTTTCCCCACAGCCCATAGCTGGTTCCCTTGTCGGCCTTCGCTAAGCATCCGGCAGGAAACGTCTGTAACAAGAGGTTCCTGCAAAACAGGAAACAACACAGGTAAGAAATACAAGCTTACCTGAAGTTTAAACTTACCGTTGGCAGGAACGACGCCGGCCAGTCCGGTGCTTCGCCATGCAAGCGTCGTAATGACGCACATGCGGACGATCGGGGTCTTCTTCACGTAGTCACTCATGTGACTCCGAAGTAAAATGATCAATGCGAGTTGCTTAGTACGGTTGTCAGAGGTTATGGGGAGAAGGCAGGGGTGGGGAGAAGGCAGAAGAGTGGGGTTGAGAGAGAAAGATAGAGCAGCCATGATTGAATGGCAGAGTAGACTTGATGAGCCGAATGGTCTAATTCTGCTCCTATATCTTATGAACATGAATATGAAAAATGGAAGTCATAGAGTTATACATCACAGAAACAGGCCTTTTTACCCAATTTGCCCATGACAACCAAAATGCCCCATCTAGACTAGCCCCACCTACTCGCATTTCCCCCATATACCTCCAAACCTTTCCCACCCATGTAGCTGTCCAAATGTATTTTAAGTGTCGTTCCACAATGTGGAATGTGGAAGAAGAAACTAAAAACGAGAGAGAAAACCATGAAAATGTAAATGCTGCAGAGGATGAGAGAGAAAACATATTAAATCCCAATTTATGTTTAAATAATATCTTCATTGTGAAACTACTTAAAACGAGTACCTGAGGGCTTCATCCTGCTTAATTAACTGCAGCTACAATTGATATTATCACACCAATCACATACACAAACAATAGTTTGTAGTAGTTTCACTGTAGCTCCAGGGTGGCTGTCTCCAAAATTAAAAAGACAACTTTCTTAATTCATTGGCATATTATCTTAAATAGGTGCAAATAATGCAATATATATATGCATGTATAAATTTTGATTGCTGTTTAAAGCATCAGTTCAAGGAGTCATTGGAAGAGATTTACAATGAAGCTATAACAATTTCGGGATCTATATGTAATTTTGAGTACACTGCTGTTAAATGAGGGCTTGGTTAAACTGCCCAACAAATAAAACCTGACATTTAAACACATCTGAGCTATTTAGCAGGTAATTGCTACTAAAGCTACATTACATGCTACATCACTCACAACATGTAGGCTGCAACCTTAGTACTGCATGATTGTGGCTTTTTAATATCTCAGCACTGAGTGCACTTTAGTGCTGCCCTGGAAAACATTGTGTAGGACGTCAATCGTTCCGCTGCCATTGAGATGACTGATTTATGATTAGGACAGGTTTTAGATGCATCTTGTCAAATGTTTAGATATACTTCTGGTTTTCATACATCTTTCAGTGAAGTCACGTTCTTGTGTTCACGTAAGTGACCAGAAACATCGCAACATCACATACATGGGTAAATAACTTGTCTGAAATGTTTATTGTTTTGAATATAAATGAGTATCATGTAGGTGCGACATACTGTGGTTTTATATATATACTAGACCAAGTGCAGACCCGTTGGGTCTGGTCCCCGAAAGTGCTTGACAGACGTACAGACGTACAGACGGACGACAGCCAGAGAGTTTTAAAGGTATATAGATAGATATAAAACCACAGTATGTTAAAATTTACTTTAGTTTAGAGATACAGCGCGTAAAATTTAGTTTAGTTTAGAGATACAGCGTGGAAACACGCCCTACAGCACACCGAGTCCGACCAGCGATCCCCGTACGCTAACACTATCTTACATATTAGGGACAATTTACACTTATACCAAGCCATTTAACCTAACAACCTGTACATCTTTATAGTGTGAGAGGAAACCAAAGATCTCGGTGAAAACCCACGCAGGTCATAAGGTCATAAGGAATAGGAGTAAAATTAGGCCATTCGGCCTATCAAGTCTACTCCGCCATTCAATCATGGCTGATCTATCTCTCCCTACTAAACCAAACTCCTGCCTTCCCTCCATAACCTCTGACAACCATAGTAATCAAGAATCTATCTATCTCTGCCTTAAAAATATCCAGTTGGTCACGGGGCGAAGGTACAAACTCCGTATAGACAACACCCGTAGTCAGGATCGAAAGGCAGTTACTATATATTTCTATATTACTAAAAGTCTGATCTTGACCGCTTTTGGCTTGCTGTGGTGCAATTTCGGAGAGAACGCTGCCACCTATGGCCGTCCTTTTGGGCCACCTCGCTCAGAGCCCCCCTCCGCCTTCCTGGACCAGAGGATTTTTCCCATTGATGAACAATCAGAGAGATATTAGTGTTTTTTTTTAATTTGCCATTCTCTCTGCTGCCCCTGCTGGAGGGAGGGGGAGGGACTATAAAACCAGGAAGTGGTGTGCCTCACTCAGTCTCTGCAAGATGGAGGAAGCGAGAGGTTCACGTCTCTTTGAGCTTTGAATAACACTGAAGACATGTCTACTCAACTTTGAGTGCCCTTAATGTGGTTTGAAAATGAAAATATGGTTGGTTTGAAGTAAAAATGCACTACTAATGGTCGTTTGGGTTTAGTAAAAACGCACTGCTAATGGTCGTTTGGGTTGAAGCAAAAATGCACTGCTAATGGTCGTTTGGGTGGAAGTAAAAATGCACTGCTAATGGTTGTTTGGTGGGGTTTTGGGTTCAAGTAAAATTGCACTGGAAATGGTTGTTAAGGGGGTTTCTGGGTTGAAGTGAAGATGCACTACAAATGGTTGTTTGCGGGGGTTTGGGTTGCAGTTAAAATGCACTGCAAAGGGTAGTTTGGGTTTTTTGGGGTTGAAGGGAAAAGGCACTGCAAAGGGTTGTTTGGGGGGGGGGGTTGGGTTGAAGTAAAAATGCACTGCAAATGGTTGTTTGGGTTGAAGTAAAAATGCACTGCAATTGGTCATTTGGGTTGAAGTAAAAATGACCTGCTAATGGTCGTTTGGGTTGAAGTAAAAATGCACTGCTGATGGTCGTTTGGGTTGAAGTAAAAATGCACTGCTGATGGTCCTTTGGGTAGAAGTAAAAATGCACTGCTGATGGTCGTTTGGGTAGAAGTAAAAATGCGCTGCTAATGGTGGTTTGGGTTGAAGTAAAAATGCACTGCTAATGGTCGTTTGGGTTGAAGTGAAAATGCACTGCTAATGTTCGTTTGGGTTGAAGTAAAAATGCACTGCTAATGGTCGTTTGGGTTGAAGTGAAAATGCACTGCTAATGGTCATTTGGGTTGAAGTAAAATGCACTTCTAATGGTCGATTGTGTTTAGTAAAAATGCACTGCTAATGTTCGTTTGGGTTGAAGTAAAAATGCACTGCTAATGGTCGTTTGGGTTGAAGTAAAAATGGTCTGCTAATGGTCACTTGGGTTGAAGTAAAAATGCACTGCTAATGGTTGTTTGGGTGAAAGTAAAAATGCACTGCTAATGGTTGTTTGGGGGGGTTGTGTTGAAGTAAAAATGCACTGCTAATGGTTGTTTGGGTTTATTTTGGGTTGAAGTAAAGATGCACTGCAAATGGTTGTTTGGGGGAGATTTGGGTTGAAGTTAAAATGCACTGCAAAGGGTAGTTTTTTTTGGGGGGGTTGAAGTGAAAAGGCACTGCAAAGGGTTGTTTGGGGGGATTTGGGTTGAAGTAAAAATACACTGCTCATGGTCGTTTGGGTTGATGTAAAAATGCATTGCTAATGGTCGTTTGGGTGGAAGTAAAAATGCACTGCCAATGGTTGTTTGAGGGGGGGTTGAAGTAAAAATGCACTGCTAATGGTTGTTTGGGTCTTATTGGGTTGAAGTGAAAAGGCACTGCAAAGGGTTGTTTGGGGGGGGGGTGGGTTGAAGTAAAAATGCACTCTTAATGGTTGTTTGGGTTGAAGTAAAAATGCACTGCTAATGGTTGTATGGGTTGAAGAAAAAATGCACTGTTAATGGTTCAACCAAAACGGATTGAAGTAAAAATGCACTGCGAATGGTTGTTTGGGTTGAAGTAAAAATGCACTGCTAATATTTGTTTGGCTTGAAGTAAAATGCACTGCAAATGGTTGTTTGTGTTGAAGTAAACTTGCACTGCAAATGGTTGTTTGGGTTGAAGTAAAAATGCACTGTTAATGGTTGTTTGGGTTGAAGTAAAAATGCACTGCTGATGGTCCTTTGGGTAGAAGTAAAAATGCACTGCTGATGGTCGTTTGGGTAGAAGTAAAAATGCACTGCTAATGGTGGTTTGGGTAGAAGGAAAAATGCACTGCTAATGGTGGTTTGGGTTGAAGTAAAAATGCACTGCTAATGGTTGTTTGGGTTGAAGTGAAAATGCACTGCTAATGGTCGTTTGTGTTCTTCTATGTGGTGTTTTTTGGCGGTTGGCAAACCACTTTTTGGTGCATTACCGCCACCAACTGGCATAGAGTGTGGATCAAACAACACCATTACATGTACTAATAACCTATATCCTTCCAACAAATTGGTTACCCTAAGAAAATGCAACAAGATTTGATAGCACTTATATGAACTTCCTTGCAAAATATCTACCAAATCAAATTGTATTCTTTCTTTTCTGAACTGCTCATTTAACCATTCTCTCTCCTCCTCATACCTCTCACAATGTACAATGACATGCTCTATTGTCTCTTCTTGCCCACAGTATTCACATCTGCCTGTATTATGCTTGCCTATTATAAAAAGTGTACTGTTCAGACCAGTGTGTCCAAATCTAATTCTTGAGATTACTGTCTCCTCTTTTCTGTTTTTTCCTGCACATCTAATTTCTCCCACTTTCCTCTGGACTCTGTA
>JAXLNO010002672.1:288602-326405 GCA_038087875.1 Malacoraja senta | reverse complement strand
AGATAATAGTCTACTTTCCTGTTTTTGCCACCAAAGTGGATAACCTCACATTTATCCACATTATACTGCATCTGCCATGCATTTGCCCACTCGCCCAGCCTATCCAAGTCACCTTGCAGCCTCCGAGCATCCTCCTCACAGCTAATACTGCCCCCCAGCTTCGTGTCATCCGCAAACTTGGAGATGTTGCATTCAATTCCCTCGTCCAAATCATTAATATATATCGTAAATAGCTGGGGTCCCAGCACTGAGCCTTGTGGTACCCCACTAGTCACTGCCTGCCATTGTGAAAAGGACCCGTTTACTCGGGTGTGTATATATTTATACAATGGTTTATGGACACACTGATCTGTTCTGTAGTCATGCCTACCATGTTCTGGTGTGCTAAAGCAAAGCAAGAATTTCATTGTCCTATCAGGGACACATGACAATAAACTCTCTTGAACTCTTGATGTGAGCTTTTGATCACATAGAGGCAAAAATGCTGGTGAAACTCAGCGGGGGAGGCAGCATCTATGGAGCGAAGGAATAGACCCTTCTCGACCCGAAACGTCACCTATTCCTTCGCTCCATAGATGCTGCCTCACCCGCTGAGTTTCTCCAGCATTTTTGTCTACCTTCGATTTTTCCAGCATCTGCAGTTCTTTCTTAAACTTTTGATCACACATAATAATGTTGCATTCCTGAAACAACATTGGACGGGTATGAATGAGGTTTAGATCCAGCTTTGTTTTGGCTGATTATACAGGTGACCTGTCCTGAGCTTCCTGAAATGAACGTCTCACCACCAATTGCCATGCTCGAAGATGTTGTTCCTTTTCATCTCCTAAATTAAGAGATGTCCCAGATCAAATGTGGAAATGTAGAAATGGAAAGTAAAGCTGTCTATCTGTCGGACCATGTTTAAGAAGGAACTACAGATGCTGGAAAATCGAAGGTAGACAAAAGTGCTGGAGAAACTCAGCGGGTGCGGCAGCATCTATGGAGCGAACGAAATAGGAAGGTTTCGGCCCGAAACATTGCCTATTTCCTTCGGAGTCTAAAGAAGGGTTTAAGCCCGAAACGTTGCCTATTTCCTTCGCACCATAGATGCTGCCTCACCCGCTGAGTTTCTCCAGCACTTTTGTCTACCTTTTATTTTTCGCACCAGATTGACAGATTTGCTGGGCTATTGGATATTACTCTGATGATTACATCAAAGCACCTTGTTTCTCTTTATTCAATATTTTGCTGCAGCACAATCATTTTTCTAGTGAACAAGTTGAATTTATGGGGAGCACAAAGAATGGGCCCTGATGAATTTAAAGGAAGTGTGGGGAACAAAAGCTGAAGCGATAAATGCTGAACCATTGGGATTTTCAATCAACAAGCACAGATTATGGGAGTTTTAACGTAAATGTTGACTATTTCTCAGTGATTTTCATATTTATTTAGTTAATGGGTCTTCCTCTTGCGTATGCCATGCACAGCCTAAAGTTGTAAGACAACTTGTACTGTTTGATCTTCTGTTTGTGCACGCCAGGTTGATTGCATTGCTAACTGTAGATCCGACATTAATATTTGCTCAGTTACAGGCAACCTTTAACGGTTGAACTGATTGGGAAGGAGGAAAGAGGAAGAGATTTGTAAATCTAATTCATAATCTATTGAACACTACGTACTCCAACTGAACGGCAAACTGTCTTGGTTGCATTAAGGACTTCGGGCTTTGTTTTGTTTAGCACTATATTGGGTTTTTGTTTTTGAATTTTTTTTGTTTTTTAAGTTATCTATTGAGTACCGTGTTTACAAACCTGGTGTGCTACTGCAAGTAAGAACTTCATTGTTCTGTTTTGCTACATTTGACAATTAACCATTTTTTACTTGACACTTGATAATCCATTTAAGTTTCATTTGAAAGAGACATTTTACATTGAAGAGAGTGCTAGCTGCTAATAAAGTTGCTTAGCAGGCAGTCAGAAATTATTTTATGCTAGAATATCTAGTGTATTCTTGTTGTGAAGTCATAATATTTATTGAACTTTTTCTTTTTTTCCTGTTCCCCTGTTATGTACTATGTTTACATATTCACATATTATCTGGTGTGCTGCAGCAAGTAAGAATTTCATTGTCCCATCCGGGACATATGATAATAAAACACTCTTGACACTTGACTCATGATATATCTTTGCAGGATACATTTTGGAATGAATGGTTCGATGCAAATCAATTCATCTGAAAGAAAGCGCAGCAGTGGAGCGGCAGGAAGTTTGCAAATTCAGCTAACCAATGATTTGATATGTTTCTTTGAATCCACGTTCAATATCAGGTAAATAATTAGTTCATGTTCAGCTTTATTTTTATGCTTTCAGTTTTGTTCATGAAAATTTATTTTGCACAGATCCCTGATAAATGTGAGTTCATCATTTGCAAATTGTGTAAAACTTTTACGTAAATCTGATTAATGATCAGCGTACTCAGTCGGCCGAAGGGCCTCTTTCCATGCTATATCTCTAAAATAAATTAAACTAAGAATCTTTAAACAAAAAATACAATTATATTAATCTGTGTACATAACGTGCATTTTAAAGCCCCAAAACGTTCCAAGAAAGTTGTGTCTATTTTAACATCTTTATTTGAAAGGCAACTCTCACAATGTGGTACTCCCTCAATACTGCATGGAATTTGGTCTGGATATCGTCACTAATTCCACAAGAGTACTAATCCTTGGAAGACTTCATGTTACAATATGCTTTTGAAAATTGAAATTCTATTCTGTTGTCTTTGTTTATTAATTTAGTTAGCTCAAAATTGCGAGAAATTCACTTTTTCACTTGAGTTTTTTGCTTTACACTGGATAAATTGTTAATAAATTAAGATTAATTTATCGGGACAGACAGCATCTGTGGAGGAAATGGACAGGTGATGTTTTGGGTTGCGATTGTTCAGACCAATGTCTGAATTTGATTGATTGAAAGATACCGCAATGGAAACGACCACCGAATCCATGCCAGCTAGTTCTAGGTTATCCCACTGCCGCATCAATTCCCTATGCACTAGGGGCAATTTACTGAGGCCAATTAACCTACAAACCTGCATGTCTTTGGGAAGCAGAGGAGGAGGTGAAGCGACATGGTGCTCACATGTTGTGTGATGTGCTGTTGGACCAGTCCGTGCTGCCAGGAGTGGGAAATATCATCAAAAACGAAGCAATGTTTGACAGTTATCTCCATCCGGCTGTAAAGGTAAAACCCTTGTGCAGCAGCAGGTTTCATTTTAATTTCTTAGAGCCATAGTGATACAGCGTGGAAACAGGCCCTTTAGCCCAATCTGCCCATACTGACCAAGATGCCCCATCCACACCGGCCAACATGTACCAGCTGTACCAGCTACCACTAGTCCCACCTGGCCGTGTTTGGCCCATATCACCCCAAAGCCACACTCTTGTCTTCAAGATCATTCGTCCTTGTCAGTGGACCAAAATATTGCCGTCCCCAACATCATTATCTTAAGGTAGACAAAAGTGCTGGAGAAACTCAGCGGCTGCAGCAGCATCTATGGAGCGTAGGAAATGGCAACGTTTCAGGCCGAAACCCTTCTTCAGACGGAAACGTTGCCTATTTCCTTCGCTCCATAGATGCTGCTGCACCTGGTGAGTTTCTCCAGCATTTTTGTTTACCTTCGATTTTCCAGCATCTGCAGTTAGATACATAGATACATAGAAAATAGGTGCAGGAGTAGGCCATTCGGCCCTTCGAGCCTGCACCGCCATTCAATATGATCATGGCTGATCATTCAACTCAGTATCCCGTACCTGCCTTCTCTCCATACCCCCTCATCCCTTTAGCCACAAGGGCTACATCTAACTCCCTCTTAAATATAGCCAATGAACTGGCCTCAACTATCCTCTGTGGCAGAGAGTACCAGAGATTCACCACTCTCTGTGTGAAAAAGTTTTTCCTCATCTCGGTCTTAAAGGATTTCCCCCTTATCCTTAAGCTGTGACCCCTTGTCCTGGACTTCCCCAACATCGAAACAATCTTCCTGCATCTAGCCTGTCCAACCCCATAAGAATTTTGTACGTTTCTATAAGATCCCCTCTCAATCTCCTAAATTCTAGCGAGTATAAGTCAAGTCTATCCAGTCTTTCTTCATATGAAAGTCCTGACATCCCAGGAATCAGTCTGGTGAACCTTCTCTGCACTCCCTCTATGGCTATAATGTCTTTCCTCAGATTTGGAGACCAAAACTGTACGCAATACTCCAGGTGTGGTCTCACCAAGACCCTGTACAACTGCAGTAGAACCTCCCTGCTCCTATACTCAAATCCTTTTGCTATGAAAGCTAACATACCATTCGCTTTCTTCACTGCCTGCTGCACCTGCATGCCTACTTTCAATGACTGGTGTACCATGACACCCAGGTCTCGCTGCATCTCCCCTTTTCCTAATCGGCCACCATTTAGATAATAGCCTACTTTCCTGTTTTTGCCACCAAAGTAGATAACCTCACATTTATCCACATTATACTGCATCTGCCAAACATTTGCCCACTCACCCAGCCTATCCAAGTCACCTTGCAGTCTCCTAGCATCCTCCTCACAGCTAACACTGCCCCCCAGCTTAGTGTCATCCGCAAACTTGGAGATGTTGCCTTCAATTCCCTCATCCAGTTCATTAATATAAATTGTAAATAGCTGGGGTCCCAGCACTGAGCCTTGCGGTACCCCACTAGTCACTGCCTGCCATTGTGAAAAGGACCCGTTTACTCCTATTCTTTGCTTCCTGTTTGCCAGCCAGTTCTCTATCCACATCAATACTGAACCCGCAATACCGTGTGCTTTAAGTTTGTATACTAATCTCTTATGTGGGACCTTGTCGAAAGCCTTCTGAAAGTCCAGATACAACACATCCACTGGTTCTCCCCTATCCACTCTACTAGTTACATCCTCGAAAAAATCTATAAGATTCGTCAGACATGATTTACCTTTCGTAAATCCATGCTGACTTTGTCCAATGATTTCACCACTTTCCAAATGTGCTGCTATCCCATCTTTAATAAATGACTCTAGCAGTTTCCCCACTACCGATGTTAGACTAACTGGTCTGTAATTCCCCGTTTTCTCTCTCCCTCCCTTCTTTAAAAAGTGGGGTTACGTTTGCTACCCTCCAATCCTCAGGAACTACTCCAGAATCTAATGAGTTTTGAAAAATTATCACTAATGCATCCACTATTTCTGGAGCTACTTCCTTAAGTAATCTGGGATGCAGCCTATCTGGCCCTGGTGATTTATCGGCCTTTAATCCATTCAATTTACCCAACACCACTTCCCGACTAACCTGGATTTCACTCAGTTCCTCCATCTCCTTTGACCCGCTGTCCCCTGCTATTTCCGGCAGATTATTTATGTCTTCCTTAGTGAAGACGGAACCAAAGTAGTTATTCAATTGGTCCGCCATACCCTTGTTCCCCATGATCAATTCACCTGTTTCTGACTGCAAGGGACCTACATTTGTTTTAACTAATCTCTTTCACTTCACATATCTATAAAAACGTTTGCAGTCAGTTTTTATGTTCCCTGCCAGTTTTCTTTCATAATCTATTTTCCCTTTCCTAATTAAGCCCTTTGTCCTCCTCTGCTGGTCTCTGAATTTCTCCGTCCTCTGGTATGCTGCTTTTTCTGGCTAATTTGTACGCATTGAAGCGGCACCGGACGTGGTGAATAAAGATGAGACGTCAGGTCGGTTCAAACAGTTGTTTATTCAAAGGTCGACACGTTAGGTTGGTGCGCTAACTATATTAATGTTGTAGCTGTAGCTGAGCGAGGTTGTTCCCTCGGGCTCAGCTACAGTTTGAACACCTGGTGGTCTCGAGGTGAGATGACCTTAAGTACCAGGACACTCCCTCTAGCCCATGACGTCACGTGCCCGCCCTGGTACTTCCTGACGAGGGTTCGAGCATAAGTGGCCCGTGTATAGGCTGCCGCCACAGGGACTCCACCCAGAACCGGAGGAAGGAATAGCATGGTCGAGGGCGGCTACTGCATGTGGGTCTGGGACACCCCGGGCGTGGGTCGGGACGGAGGGCCCACGGGCGCAGTAATGCTCTGCGTGGGCGATCCCGAGGTACCGAGGGGTGCGAGGGGACCGATGCAGAAACCGCCAGACAGAAGAGACACAGTCGCATCTCCTCGACCAGCTAAGGGAGAGTGTCCTGTGAAATGCGGCCCCCAGGAATGGCTGGGAGGCGTCGTCATCAATGAGGGGGGGGGAAAAAAAAAAAAAAAAAACGAAATAAAATAAACAAACTAATTGCTGAACCCAGCGTGGTGATGCAGTGAACACAAAATGAACAGAAAAAAACACAAATTACAGTGAGCAATCAGTGTCCAAAGTTCAAATTGTCCAGTGTGCAGGAAAGGAAAGCTGTTCAGTGTTGCAGTGACAGGCTCCGATCTGAATGAAGCGCTGCTGCCAGTGGTCAGGCTGCAGGGACTGCATCCAGCTGGAAGGTGGCGCTGTGGATGGCGGTGAGGCTGCAGTGATGGAAGTTGACCTGCCGGTGGCGCTGTTGCTGGTGGTCAGGCTGCAGGGACGGCATCCGGCCAGGAGGTGATGCTGTGGACGGAAAGTTCGAGCTTTTCTCAGCGGCCATTTTTGTAGACTGGCGGCCGCTTGTTCAGGAGGCCGCGGCGGCCATTTTGCTGGCCGGCTGAGGCGGCTTTCACCAGCGATTGAATCCCTGGGCCGGACAGGGAGCCAGCCAGCGCCCAGGGATCTTTGGAGTCCACGCTGGTGAGGAGGAGAAGGGCGTCTTCCGCAGGCGCCCCAGGTAAGCCCGCCCTATCGGGTGGCCAGGCCCTCGGCAGCGGCCGGCGGGGCCAGGTGCGGTGCAGGACGTGGAGCCGTGGCTGCGGTGAGGCCAGGTGCAGTGCTGGGCATGTAGCCACGGCGAGCCTGTTGCAGTGCCGGGTCCATGGTGAGGTGAGGCCGGGGCAGGGCCTGGAGCGGAGAGACCTGGTGCAGGGCATGGAGCCGTGTTCACGGTGCGAGGCCGGGGCCAGATCCGTTGTCGGGAGCGGGAGAACGGCAGGTACTCTCTCCGCTCCTGGGGCCGTTGGGCGTGTGTAGGCGTTGCTGTGGGCAGGAGGCTGCTACACTCGCAGCTCCTGCAGCAGCTGGTGGGGCAGCGGGGGCAGGTAAAACCTCTCTGCTCCGGTAGTCGGCTCCGGGCACGTCATGCATGGGAGCTCAGCGGCCGTCACACAAGGCGGCCTGCCCCGTTGCCGGGAGCAGGAGAGCGGCGGCAGCCGTGGCTTCTTAGCTCCGGTGAGCTGCAGCTGGTGGGGAAGAGGCGGCATCCCAGATGTAGCGGCATACCTTATTGCAGGTCCGGGTTTGCGGCAGCGTAGTTCTGCAGGGCGGGGCAGCCAGCTGCAGACATCAGGTCTCCCGAGGCTGCGAGCTTCAGGAGAAATCCAAATTTCAATTTGGACAGTCGGGGGTCACCAATGTAGCGGCACCAGACGTGGTGAATAAAGATGAGACGTCGGGTCGGTTCAAACAGTTGTTTATTCAAGGGTCGACACGTTAGGTTGGTGCGCTAACTATATTAATGTTGTTGCTGTAGCTGAGCGAGGTTGTTCCCTCGGGCTCGGCTACCGGTTGAACACCTGGTGGTCTCGAGGTGAGATGACCTTAAGTACCAGGACACTCCCTCTAGCCCATGACGTCACGTGCCCGCCCTGGTACTTCCTGACGAGGGTTCGAGCATAAGTAGCCCGTGTATAGGCTGCCGCCACAGCATCATCTTTTGCTTTGATACTATCCCTGATTTCCCTTGTTATCCACGGATGCCCTACCTTCCCTGATTTATTCTTTTGCCAAACTGGGATGAAAATTTTTTGTAGTTCATCCATGCAGTCTTTAAATGCCTTCCATTGCATATCCACCGTCAACCCTTTTAGAACTAATTGCCAGTCAATCTTGGCCAATTCACGTCTCATACCCTCAAAGTTACCTCTCTTTAAGTTCAGAACCGTTTCTGAATTAACAATGTCACTCTCCATCCTAATGAAGAAGTCAACCATATTATGGTCACTCTTGCCCAAGGGGGCACGCACAACAAGACTGCTAACTAACCCTTCCTCATTACTCAATACCCAGTCTAGAATAGCCTGCTCTCTCGTTGGATCCTCTACATGTTGGTTTAGATAACTATCCCGCATACATTCCAAGAAATCCTCTTCCTCAGCACCCCTGCCAATTTGATTCACCCAATCTATATGTAATAATAATAATAATAATGGATTTTATATACGGGCGCCTTATACCGAGGTCTCAAGGACACCATACAGAGATTTATAGAAAACATATAATCAGAATTTTAAAAAAAAATAGGTTTTAAAGACCAATACATAAATCAGGGACAGAATTCCTTCCAAAAACACAAAAAAAAGAAAATCAGAAGCACAATTTGAGGAGAGAGCAGCGGCAATTTAACGCCAGCGTCCACTCTCCCCTCCGACCGCCATCTTGAACACAGACTAACAAATACAATTACAAACAATTACATACAAAAATCATCCACCCACAATGATTTCCATTGTGGGGGAAGGCACATGTAGATTGAAGTCACCCATTATAACTGTTTTGCCTTTGTTGCACGCATTTCTAATTTCCTGTTTGATGCCATCCCCAACTTCACTACTACTGCTAGGTGGCCTGTACACGACACCCACCAGCGTTTTCTGCCCCATAGTGTTTCGCAGCTCTACCCATACCGATTCCACATCCTCCACGCCAATGTCCTTCCTTTCCACTGCGTTAATCTCCTCTCTAACCAGCAACGCTACCCCACCTCCTTTTCCTTTCTCTCTATCCCTCCTGAATATTGAATATCCCTGTATGTTCAGCTCCCAGCCTTGGTCACCCTGGAGCCATGTCTCCGTGATCCCAACTATATCATAATCATTAATTGCTATCTGCACGTTCAACTCATCCACCTTATTACGAATGCTCCTTGCATTGAGACACAAAGCCTTCAGGCTTGTTTTTACAACGCTCTTACCCCTTATACAAGTATGTTGAAAAGTGGCCCTTTTTGATTTTTGCCCTGGATTTGTCTGCCTGCCACTTACTTTTCACCTTGCTACATATTGCTTTCGCCCGCATTTTACACCCCTCTGTTTCTCTGCTCACCCATTTAAGAACCCTACCACCTCTTATTCTCTGTTTATTATTGTTTTCTTCTTTCCCCCCTACATGTTGGGTCTGAGTGCTTTCCTTCTCTGCCTCCTGCCTCACACACTGTCTAATGGCTTTCTCTATTTGAGTCCCTCCCCCAAACCATTCTAGTTTAAAGTCTCCCCAGTAGCCTTTGCAGATCTCCCCGCCAGGATATCGGTCCCCCTCAGGTTCAAGTGCAACCCATCCTTTTTGTACAGGTCGCACCTTCCACAAAAGAGGTCCCAATGATCCAGAAATTTGAATCCCTGCCCTCTGCACCAGTCCTTCAGGCACGCATTTATCCTCCACCTCGCTCCATTCCTACTCTCACTGTCGCGTGGCATAGGCAGTAATCCCGAGATTGTTACCTTTGCTGTCCTTCTCTTTAACTCCCCTCCGAACTCCCTAAATTCTCCTTTCAGGACCTCTTCTCTTTTTTTACCTATGTCATTGGTACCTATATTTACCACGACCTCGGGCTCCTCTCCCTACCCTTTCAGGATATCTTGGACACGTTGAGACACATCACAGACCCTGGCACCAGGGAGGCAAACTACCATCCGGGTCTCCCGACTGCGTCCACAGAATCGCCTGTCTGACCCCCTAACTATAGAGTCCCCTATTAGTATTGCCCTCTTCTTTTCCTTACCCTTCTGAGCAACAGGATCGGTCTCTGTACCGGAGGCCCGGCCGCTGTCGCTACCCCCGGGTAGGCTGTCCCCCCCAACAGTGCTCAAACAGGAGTACTTATTGTCAAGGTGTACAGCCACCGGGGTACTCTCTAGTCCCTGCCTGTGCCCCTTGCCTCTCCCAAACGTGATCCACTTGCCTGCCTCCTGTGGTCTTGGAGTGACCACCTCCCTGTAACTCCTCTCAATGACTTCCTCGCTCTCCCTGACCAGACGGAGGTCATCGAGCTGCTGCTCCAGGTTCCTAATACGGTCCCTTAGGAGCCCCATCTCGATACACCTGGTGCAGATGTGGACGTCTGGAGGGCTATCAGACTCCATGACTTCCCACATCTGACATCCAGAACAGTAAACTGCCCTGGCCCTCATACTCCCCTTAACCTGGATACAATACAAAACAAACTGCTACAATACAGTACAATCAGCAGGGATCTGACTCCCAATCAGCTGGGATCTGACTCCCAATCAGCTGCTCCCTCTTGTCTGCTTCCACCAATCAGCGGCTTCCTTAAGCCCACTTGTTTTTGAAGTGCGAGTGGAACTTGGAACGTTGCAGATTTCGGTTCCTCCTCCCTCTGCGACCGCTC
This sequence comes from Malacoraja senta, assembly GCA_038087875.1. NCBI lineage: Eukaryota > Metazoa > Chordata > Chondrichthyes > Rajiformes > Rajidae > Malacoraja > Malacoraja senta. Next base: position 315,923 of record JAXLNO010002672.1, on the reverse strand, counting down.
CAACGGCTCTCGGGCCTCTGTAAGAAGCAAGCCCCGTGCTCCACTTTAACTCCTACCAGCTCGGGTGTAGCTCCTCCCTCTGCGACCTCTCCAACGGCTCTCGGGCCTCTGTAAGAAGCAAGCCCCGCGCTCCACTTTATCTCCTACCGCTCGGGTGTAGCTCCTCCCTCTGCGACCTCTCCAACGGCTCTCCGGCCTCTCTTAAACATCATTATCTTCAGAATGGATTCACCTAAAGGAATAGTTTACAACCACATTCTCGAACCAATGAAATTCTGAATATCCACTTTCAGGGAGCTATGTACTTTGAATCCTAAATCCCTCTGCTCTACAACCCTCCCCAGGGCCCGACCGTTCACTGTGAAGGCCCTGTTGTAGAGAAGTGGAACCCTCCTGTTGTAGAGAAGTGGAAGCTAGCCAATAATATAAGAGAGGATAGCAAAATTTGTTACGGATATATAAAGAGTAAAAAAGAGGCAAGAGTGGACGTTGGGCAGCTGGGGAATGATGCAGGAGAAGTGATAACAGGAAATCAAGAAATGGCCGAGGAGTTGCATAACTTTTTTTTGCATCAGTCTTCACAGTGGAAGACACCAGCAGTGTGCCTGCAATCCTAGAGAGTCGGGATGGAAGTTCGTGGAGTGGCGATTACTAAGGAGGTGGTTGGAAAACTGAAAGGTCTGTAGGTGGTAAGTCACCTGGACCGATGGACTGCACCCCAAGGTTTTGAAGAAGGTGGACACAGAGATTGTGGAGGCATTAGTTGTGATATTTCAAGAATCACTAGAGTAAAGGGCCTGTCCCACTTTCACGACCTAATTCACAACCTTTTTTACTCGTGGACATTTTTCATGATGCTAGAAAAACGCCCCGACCTACTTGATGCCACGAGTACCTACGACTAGCATCACGACCTACCTACGACCTCTTGACGGCCATGCTGCGGGTATGAGTCAAGGGCAAACTCGGCAGAGGTCGTGAATTAGGTCGTGAAAGTGGGACAGGCCCTTTAGGAGTGGTTCCTGAAGATTGGAAAATTGTGAATATCACCCTGCTGATGGGAGCAAAGCAGAATAGCGGAAACTATAGGCTGGTTAGTCTCAAAAGGCTTTGTGTCTCAATGCAAGGAGCATTCGTAATAAGGTGGATGAGTTGAACGTGCAGATAGCAATTAATGATTATGATATAGTTGGGATCACGGAGACATGGCTCCAAGGTGACCAAGGCTGGGAGCTGAACATCCAGGGATATTCAATATTCAGGAGGGATAGAGAGAAAGGAAAAGGAGGTGGGGTAGCGTTGCTGGTTAGAGAGGAGATTAACGCAGTGGAAAGGAAGGACATTAGCTTGGAGGATGTGGAATCGGTATGGGTAGAGCTGCGAAACACTAAGGGGCAGAAAACGCTGGTGGGTGTTGTGTACAGGCCACCTAGCAGTAGTAGTGAAGTTGGGGATGGCATCAAACAGGAAATTAGAAATGCGTGCAACAAAGGGAAAACAGTTATAATGGGTGACTTCAATCTACATATAGATTGGGTGAATCAAATTGGCAGGGGTGCTGAGGAAGAGGATTTCTTGGAATGTATGAGGGATAGTTATCTAAACCAACATGTAGAGGAACCAACGAGAGAGCAGGCTATTCTAGACTGGGTATTGAGTAATGAGGAAGGGTTAGTTAGCAGACTTGTTGTGCGTGCCCCCTTGGGCAAGAGTGATCATAATATGGTTGAGTTCTTCATTAGGATGGAGAGTGACATTGTTAATTCAGAAACAACGGTTCTGAACTTAAAGAAAGGTAACTTTGAGGGTATGAGACGTGAATTGGCCAAGATTGACTGGCAATTAGTTCTAAAAGGGTTGACGGTGGATATGCAATGGAAGGCATTTAAAGACTGCATGGATGAACTACAAAAATTGTTCATCCCAGTTTGGCAAAAGAATAAATCAAGGAAGGTAGTGCATCCGTGGATAACAAGGGAAATCAGGGATAGTATCAAAGCAAAAGATGATGCGTACAAATTAGCCAGAAAAAGCAGCATACTAGAGGACTGGGAGAAATTCAGAGACCAGCAGAGGAGGACAAAGGGCTTAATTAGGAAAGGGAAAATAGATTATGAAAGGAAACTGGCAGGGAACATAAAAACTGACTGCAAAAGTTTTTATAGATAAGTGAAGAGAAAGAGATTAGTTAAATCAAATGTAGGTCCCTTGCAGTCAGAAACAGGTGAATTGATCATGGGGAACAAGGATATGGCAGACCAATTGAATAACTACTTTGGTTCCGTCTTCACTAAGGAAGACATAAATAATCTGCCGGAAATAGCAGGGGGCCGCGGGTCAAAGGAGATGGAGGAACTGAGTGAAATCCAGGTTAGTCGGGAAGTGGTGTTGGGTAAATTGAATGGATTAAAGGCCGATAAATCACCAGGGCCAGATAGGCTGCATCCCAGAGTACTTAAGGAAGTAGCTCCAGAAATAGTGGATGCATTAGTGATAATTTTTCAAAACTCTTTAGATTCTGGAGTAGTTCCTGAGGATTGGAGGGTAGCAAACGTAACCCCACTTTTTAAGAAGGGAGGGAGAGAGAAAACGGGGAATTACAGACCAGTTAGTCTAACATCGGTAGTGGGGAAACTGCTAGAGTCAGTTATTAAAGATGGGATAGCAGCACATTTGGAAAGTGGTGAAATCATTGGACAAAGTCAGCATGGATTTACGAAAGGTAAATCGTGTCTGACGAATCTTATAGAATTTTTCGAGGATGTAACTAGTAGAGTGGATAGGGGAGAACCAGTGGATGTGTTGTATCTGGACTTTCAGAAGGCTTTCGACAAGGTACCACATAAGAGATTAGGATACAAACTTAAATCACACGGTATTGGGGGTTCAGTATTGATGTGGATAGAGAACTGGCTGGCAAACAGGAAGCAAAGAGTAGGAGTAAACGGGTCCTTTTCACAATGGCAGGCAGTGACTAGTGGGGTACCGCAAGGCTCAGTGCTGGGACCCCAGCTATTTACAATTTATATTAATGATCTGGACGAGGGAATTGAAAGCAACATCTCCAAGTTTGCGGATGACACTAAGCTGGGGGGCAGTGTTAGCTGTGAGGAGGATGCTAGGAGACTGCAAGGTGACTTGGATAGGCTGGGTGAGTGGGCAAATGTTTGGCAGATGCAGTATAATGTGGATAAATGTGAGGTTATCCACTTTGGTAGCAAAAACGGGAAGGCAGACTATTATCTAAATGGTGGCCGATTAGGAAATGGGGAGATGCAGCGAGACCTGGGTGTCATGGTACACCAGTCATTGAAAGTAGGCATGCAGGTGCAGCAGGCAGTGAAGAAAGCGAATGGTATGTTGGCCTTCATAGCAAGAGGATTTGAGTATAGGAGCAGGGAGGTTCTACTGCAGTTGTACAGGGTCTTGGTGAGACCACACCTGGAGTATTGCGTACAGTTTTGGTCTCCAAATCTGAGGATGGACATTATAGCCATAGAGGGAGTGCAGAGAAGGTTCACCAAACTGATTCCTGGGATGTCAGGACTTTCATATGAAGAAAGACTGGATAGACTTGGCTTATACTCGCTAGAATTTAGGAGATTGAGAGGGGATCTTATAGAAACGTACAAAATTCTTATGGGGTTGGACAGGCTAGATGCAGGAAGATTGTTCCCGATGTTGGGGACGTCCAGGACAAGGGGTCACAGCTTAAGGATAAGGGGGAAATCCTTTAAGACCGAGATGAGGAAAAACTTTTTCACACAGAGAGTGGTGAATCTCTGGAACTCTCTGCCACAGAGGGTAGTTGAGGCCAGTTCATTGGCTATATTTAAGAGGGAATTAGATGTGGCCCTTGTGGCTAAAGGGGTCAGGGGGTATGGAGAGAAGGCAGGTACGGGATACTGAGGTGGATGATCAGCCATGATCGTATATTGAATGGCGGTGCAGGCTCGAAGGGCCGAATGGCCTACTCCTGCACCTATTTTCTATGTATCTATGTATCTATGTTAGCCCGACCGGTGGTTGGTAAGATTTTAGAGTCAATTATAAAGGATGAGGTGATGCAGTAATTGGAAGTTCATGATAAAATAGGCTGAAGTCAGCATGGTTTCAATCCATCAATCAATCAAAGCACTTTATTCGTCCCAGAGGGGCAATTGAAAAGGGCGCATTACAGTAGCTTTTAAAAAAAAAAAGGGACACAATCAACAAACATAAGCAGCACGCATACTGCACAATCAACCAACACACGCATTTCACAGACACACTGCACAATCACACAAGACACACAGCACATCAACATTCAACACATAGTAACAGTTTTCAACACATAGTAATAGTTTTTAAAGTGCTTCCTTACTGCTTCAATTAAAAAGTGCATATAGAAGGTTATTTCATTTCATATGTTCATGAGTCAGTGATCAGCATTAAGAAGCTGGACAGCCCTGGGGATGAAGGTTGCCTTCCTCCTCTGTGTCCGGCAACCCGGACAGCGAAGTCTGCGTCCTGAGGGGAGCCACTCAAACTCAGGAAACAGGATGTGAGAGGGGTCCTGAAGAATCCTGCGTGTTAACTTTACAGACTGTTGGTCGCATAGGGCAGTGAGAGTTCAAGACAAGACTTTTCACACCATACTATAAAGTCCTGCAGGGCTGAGCTATGATGTTGTGTATGGCTGGGAAGCAGAGACAGGAGGACTGTGTCATCAGCAAATTTTACAAAGTGGCAGTTAGGCTGGGTGGATCTGCAGTCATCAGTGTAGAGAATGAAGAGAAGTGGGGAGAGGACACAGCCTTGTGGAGAGCCAGTGAAGGTGAAGAGGGTGTCGAACAAGGTATGGTTCACCAACACCCTCTGTGATTTGTTAGTGAGGAAGTCTATAATCCACAGAGTGAGTTGGTGGTTGAGGTGAAAGCGGGTGATGAGCTTCTCAGCCAAAATATGTGGCTGCATGGTGTTGAATGCTGATGAGAAGTCTGCAAACAGAAGTCTGGCTGTGGTCTTGGGGATTTCCAGATGCTTATGGATGGTGTTTAAGATGAATATTTTTGCGTCATCGACACCCCTGCCAGTCTGGTAAGCAAACTGCAATGGATCCATCATTGAGCCAGTTGCCTTGGTGATGTGCTCCTTGATATAACCATATATAACCATAACAGGACAGAAACAGGCCATCTCGGCCCTTCAAGTCCGTGCCGAACATTTTTTTAATTTTTTTTTTTTAATTAAAAATAAATACTTCCCCCTAGTCCCATCTACCTGCACTCAGACCATATTGATGATCCTCTCCATGGCCTTCATGACCAGGGAGGTGAGAGCCACCGGTCTAAGGTCATTCAGGACCTTGGTGGTGCCATTCTTGGCGATGGGAATCACTGTTGAGTTTTTCCACATCGCGGGGACTGTGCTGCTGGTCAAAGAGCCCTGGAACAGATGCTGGAACACACCTCCCAGTTGCTCAGCACAGTGCCATAGGGTCCGCCCACAGATGTTGTCTGGCCCTGGAGCTGTGTTCTTTTTAGTCCTTTTGAGGGCTCTTACCACCTCTGATGTGTTGATGTTGAGGCCGGAGTCATCAGGTCTGAGTGTGGAGACGATTGATTCTAGCTGGGTGCTGTTGTCCTTTTCAAATCTGGTATAGAAGGAGTTGAGATCATTCGGGAGTGAAGTGAAGCTGCTTCCTGCTACCTGAATGGGCTTGCGGCTGGTAGAGACAGAGTTCACTGCTGCCATGTTCTTGAGGCCCTGCCAAGCCGCATGGAGGTTCCCTTTTCCAAAGGTCTGCTCCACCTTGTTCTTGTATTTCAGCTTGGCAATTTTTATGGCCCGCTTGACCTCTCTGTTTACCTCCTTCTCAGCTACAGAACCGGTAAAAAATGTTCTCTTTTTCTTATTCAATATGTTTTTTAGATCTTTAGTCACCCAGGGTTTATTGTTTGGGAAGATTGTGACCTTCTTGGAGGGGATAATATTGTCTACACAGAAAGTGATGTATGCTGAGACTGTATCCGCTTGCTCACTGATGTTAGTGGAGGAGGATGTGAGGGTATTCCAGTCTGTGGTTTCAAAACACCCTTGAAGCCTGTCAATACTGTCCGGTGTCCACTGTTTGATGTCCTTGATGACTTTCTCTGTTCTCTTTACCACAGGTGTGTAGGCAGGAGCGAGCAGTATGCTGCTGTGGTCAGCAGAGTCTAGGGGAGGGAGGGAGACGGCTCTGTAGGCTTCTGGGACTGACCCATAGCATTTGTCCAGTGTTTTCCCGGGTGGTGCAATTGACATACTGGTAGAATCCTTTAAGTGACTTGTCAATTGAACAGTGATTGAAGTCACCCATGATGAATTTGGGGGCGTCCGGAGATATCAGTTCGAGTCTGTCGAGCATATTTCTTATATGTTCCGTAGCTGTGGATGCATTTGCTCTGGGAAGGGAAGATCTTGCCTGACAAATCTGCTGTTCTTTGAGGAAGTTAATAGCAGGACAGACAGTGGGGAGGCTGTAGATGTTGTTCGCCTAGATTTTCAAAAGGCGTTCAATTAGGTGCTACACGTCAGGCTACGAGGGACGATGAGAGCCCATGGTATTGAAGGGAAGATACTAGCATGGATACTGGGCTAGCTGCATTGCAGAAGGGAAAGAGTTGGAATAAAAGCCACTTTTCAGGTTGGCTGCCAGTGACTAGTGGAGTTTCACACGGGTCTGTGCTGAGGACGCTTCTCATCACGTTGTATATTAACGTTTTGGATAATGGAATTGAAGGCTTTGTGGCCAGGTTTGCAGATGATGCTAAGATAGGTGGAGGGGCAGGCAGTGTAGCGGAAGCAAGGACGCTGCAGAAGGACTTGGACAGATTAGGAGAGTGGGCGGAGAAGTGGCAGATGTAATTCAGTGAAGCAAAGTGCGGAGTCATGCATTTTGGTAATAATATTAACGGCGTAGATTATTTTCTAAATGAAGAGAGAATTCAGAAATCAGTGCAAAGGGATTTGCAATTCTGCACCAGCACTCCCAAAAAGTTAAATTGCAAGTTGCATCGGTAGTAAGGAAGGCAAATCCAATGCTAGCATTTATATTAAGAGGACTGTAATACAAAAACAGATATAATGCTGAGGCTCTATAAGGCGCTGGTCAGGCTACATTTGTAGAACTGTGAGCAAATTTGGACATCATATCTGAGGAAGGATGTGCCGGCTCTGGAGAGGGTCCAGAGGCATTTTACAAGAATGATCCCAGGAATGAGTGGGTTAGCATATGACAGCATGGGCGTTTGACAGCACTGGGCCTGTACTCGCTGGAGTTTAGAATGTTGAGGGGGGACCTCATTGAAACTTACAGAATAATGAAAGGCATAGATAGAGTGGATGTGGAGAGGATGTTTCCACTGGTGGGAGAGTCTAGGACTAGAGGTCGTAGCCTCAGAATTAAAGAATTAAAAAGGTGAGGAGGAACTTCTTTAGTCAGAAGGTAGTTAATCGGTGGAACTCATTGCCAATGAGGGCTGTGGAGGCTGTCAGTGGATATTTTTAAGGCATAGATAAGTTCTTGATTAGAATGAGTGTCAAGGGTTGTGGGGAGATGACAGGAAAATGGGATTTGGTGGGAAATATCAACCATGATTGAATGGCAGAGTGGACTCGATGGGCCGAATGGCCTAATTCTACTCCAAGAACTTGTGAACATTTTTGCATACAAATCTGCAAGACTATCCCCGTACATAACTTCAATCGCCTCAGTGAGTGCAGTATTCACAGAGCAACTCACCGAGTCCATGAACAAGAGGTGGAATTTTTGTGCCATTTCACAGTCCCAGCTGCAGCTGGCCACAAAGTCCCGTTATAGCCGTCTCCTCCATTTTGGTCATCTCGTGAACTGTCGTCCCTCTTCACGCCTGGCTTTCTTCAAACCTTTGCTCCCCGGGACCGACCTCGAGGGCGTGGAAGGTTAGACCCTCCCGGTTCCTCTCACCAGGCCCTTTGTCCAGCGTCTGCCACCATTGCCGTTTCCTTCCACTCCCTCTCTGATTCCCGATCCATGTGGTGAGCAGGGGCCGGGCTCAGCAGCCTACCCTCATCGAGCGAGCTGGGCCTGCACTGGCTAGCTTGCAGGCTGCTGCAGTGCCTCCAGCAGCCCTGTCCACCATCGAGGCCCTGTCCTGCTTCCCTCCGCTGGTCCACTAACCGGCCCTTTATTCCATCTTCCTCCTCTGCATTGTGAGAAGAGGCCGACCTCTCTGGTCTGTTCTCGTTACCATGGCTCGCCGGAAGACGACCTTCTGCAGCGCGGCTCGTCGGCTCGCTCGCCGACATCTCTCCTTGCTCTGCCGGCGGCCATGCCCTGTCCTGCACGGCTGGATAGAGCTCGCTGAATAGACAGTGTCAATTTGGAGTCTTTTACCCAGAGTAAGTGGAATCAAGTACCAGAGGGTATAGGTTTACGGTGAGAGGGGAAGGTTTAATAGGAACTGGAGGGGCAACTTTTTCACACAGGGTGGTGGGTATATGGAACGAGCTGCCAGAGAGGTAGTTGAGGCAGATCCAATAAAAGCATTTAATACCTTTGGACAGGTACATGGATAGATTTACAGGGAGATGGGCCAAACACAGGCAGGTGGGGGCTAGTGTAGATGGGGCAATCAGAGTCTGAATCGTTTATTGTCATTTGAACATACGTTTCTGCAGTCATAATACAAACAAAAAAAAGCAAAATACACAATCACACAATTCCACACAAACATCCATCACAGTGAATCCCAAACACCTCCTCACTGTGATGGAAGGCAAAGTTCTTCCCCATTCTCTGTGCCCATTCCTCTCCCGTAGTCAAGCAGCCAAACTGCTGCATCGAGCCGATCGAGGCTCCTGATGTTAGATGTTAAAGCCCCCCTGGCGGGCGATGATAAGTCCCGCGGCCGTTTAAGCCGTGCCAGGCGATGTAAGGCCCCGCTCAGGGTCGATTTAAACCCCTTGATTCGTGCCGGCGAAGTTTGCCGTTGCGGAAGCTCCGAAAAGCGGTCTCCCACCAGGGACCCGATGTTACCGTCCACAGGCCTGCAGCCGAAGCCTCCGAGCTCCGAAGTCGGGTTGCAGCCGCGCGCCACACAGCGCTCCGCACTCCGAAGTTGGCCAGCTCCACGATGGTGAGTCTGCAATCTGCGACTGGAGCCCCAGGTCGATTCCGGTTGGATGCTGCCGGCTCCTCGATGTTAGGCCCAACGACAACAGGGACTCGACAAGGAAAAAGTTGGGTCCCCGTACAGGGAAGAGATTCAAAAGTTCCCCCCCGCCCCCCACATATACACAGCTAAAGATAATATAAAAACTAAAACCAAGACATCCACTTAACAGGACAAAAAGAAAAATAAGACAGACGGACTGCAGAGGCCGCTGCCGACAAGCGCTGCCGTCTTGTCATCTTGGTAAGCCTCGCAAGTTGGGCTGAAGGGCTTGTTTCTGTGCTGCATGGTCATAATACAAGTTGTACCTTTCATGGACCTGTAATTGATCTGTTTATTTCCCCCTTCCATAACATCCCTGTCGAGTGTCTTTGAAGCGTTTTGGTGACATTCCTTGTTTTGCTGTGGCTCAGTGCTACATTCACAATGTGCATGAATTGTTTAACTTTTCTGAGACATTTTCCATCTGTAGAGAAATACAGGACTGGATAAATGCCCAACAGCCCAAAATTAGAGAATCACAAGCAATGTTGAATTAATGGTTATCCAATAACATTTATGTTTATTTTGTACCAATGGAGAATTTGTTTTAAGTTATAAACATGAAGGAAACAAACGCTGATATTTAGACCATTGTGTAATGGGCCAGTCCTACTTAGGCGATTTTTCAGCGGACTGTCGGCGACTATCAGAGTGGAACGAGCTCACTCACACTCACTCACTCACTCACTCTACCGGTCTGTTATCCTTAATTCTGAAAATTATTGCTTACCTTTTTTTCCCCCAATGAGCCAATCAAATTCACTGGTCAGCACCGGCTCCAACCTACGAGAACCTCCGAGAACCTTTGATCTCCTGGCAACCCACTAGGACCTCCTGGCGACCCATCTATGGCTCGAGAATTCTCGCTGCTCTCCATGGCGGCTTCATTCTCGTCGCCGCTAATTTTTAAACATGTTGAAAAATTCACGGTGACCATAATGAGGCCGTGACTAGTTCCCAGAATGCAGGAACTCCTCACGATCATGAAGGCGACTCCCCGGCAACCACCCGCGAACATGTGGTGACCATGTGGCGACTGCATAGTCTCCTGTAGTCGCCTAAAAAGTCACCTGTGGAACAGGCCCATAATGCACAATGCCTTGTGCCTTGGCACAATTTCAATAACCCCTATTGACAGGGGCAAGTTTTTAATACAGGATGGTGGGTGACTGGAATGTGCTGCCATGGGTGGTGGTTGAGGCAGATACGATAGTTGAGTTTGACACTTTGGATCGGCACATGGCTACGCAGGGAATGGAGCGATATGGATCAACAATTGGGATGCAAGATGAATACAGGATGGTATGGAATTGAGGGGGATGAAACTGGGACACCAGGTATCACCGTTGAGCCCTCTGGAGATGTTGTGGGCTTATCAATGAAACGTCAAAGAAGGAGGGTGCCCACCTGATGACCCCGATGACGTACCTACCCTACCTTTCACCACTCCAATCCCACTGCAAATAGCAAGAGTGCTGACATTACAGGGATTGAAACATCAAGTTCTATTAGCTCTCCTGACCTTCTGGAGGAAAAAACAGTGACTGCTGTGAAAGTGCAGCTGACGACAAGGGAAAGAACGTGTGACAGCTGACAGGACGAAGTAAACCCCAATGGGGCTGTTATGGGCTAGCTACCCATAACAGCTGGCTCCGTCACCTTGTTAGGGCACAAGAGCCACCCTCACTTGGCTACAAAAAGTTAAAAGAGAAGAATACCCCCTGAATCTGCGAGAGCGGGGGCGCAAGATGACTCATCGACTGACCACCCGGTAACAAACCTTGGAAAGGACACGAGATTGAATCGGGTAAGTGGCAAAACTCTTGAAAAACGAGCAGCTGGACACGTTCTTCAGACCTGTAGGTGTGGCTGGACTAAAGTAACCAACTCGTGGTCTCAAAATTCATCAGGGACGGAAGAAATGCTTGAAAATCCCCAACCCAGGGCCCCGCATTGACCAGATTCTGTCAAGAGGAAGGTCAAATCAGTCGGATGAAACTCAGCGGCAGGAAGAAATCCACAGTCCGCAGAGCATCAGCACCCTACGGGATGTGGCAGAAGTTTCAGGGAACAGTCCAAGACGCAACCAGGCACATCGTAAAGTGGAGAACATGCAAGGACGTAAGCCGTTGGTGAAATGGCCAAAGTCCAACAGCAAGGAGTGGGAAATCATCAATGCAGATGTGAGCTTAATCTTAAGTGGAATCAAGGGATCAGCAGAAAAGAAGTTGGAGCGGCGTTTCCTGCCGGGACCACAGTTTCGGCGGCGGCACAGCGCTGGGACACCAACACGGAGCGGGCGATGCCTTACTGGGTCGCCGTCCGGTAAGCTCCGGAGTGCGGTGACCGCTGACTCCAACATCCGAGGATCTGTGACTGCGGGCATACAGCCGCGGGCGGCGCTGGATTTAAAACACCGCGGAGCCTGGGATCCGAGATCGCCAGAATCGGAGCTCCAACCAGCGCGGCCCGAGGACTACGGGTGCCGCAGTCTCCGGGAAGGGAGCGGCCGCTTTAGACATTTCCAAGCCGCTGAGGAGTGTTTCACCCGACGCCGGAGTTCCAGCTTCCCGGCAACAGGACCTGAAAACATCGGACTGGCTGCGGAGGCCACAAATAGGCCCCGATCTTGGGTGGATTATGAGGAGGAGGAGAACTGGACTTTTTGTTGCCTTCCCTCACAGTGGATTCTGCTGTGGGGGGACGATTCATGTTGATTCCTATAGTGTACTGTCTTTTTTTTCTTTTTTCTTTTATATGGATGTATGGAAATCAAATTTCTTCTCTGTAAAGCACTTTGGCTTCAACGTGATTTGATTTTAAAGTGCTATATAAATAAAAAATACTAGTCTACAGCTATGGAAAGGAGACATTTTGTGAGAAGGAACAGCCCAGCAGGAAAGATAGGCCTCCTCCCAAGTCCCGTCGTCTCCAGGAAATCCAACGACGTTAAAGAAAGGAGAAGCCTGAGGAAGGTGTGGAAAAAAGCAACAGCAGAAATGGAGGGCATCAATCTCCTTCAAAAGGACCTGAAACAGAGGCTCTCGAAGCTGCGCAGAGCGGGAAATTTAAGGAAATGACGCGAAAAGGAAAAAGCAAGAACAGACTTCTACAAACTTCTACAAAGATCCCTTTAAGTTTGTGAAAGGCATTTTCACAAAAGAAAAAAGCGGTTCCCTGAAAGCGTCAAAAAAGGAGGTTGAAGGACACATCAGAACAATCCACACTGATGAGTTAAAAGATGAACCGATTTTTGTCCCCGCTGACATCCCACCAATCTCACCCCACAACATCAATTTGACATCAGCCCTCCCAAGCTGAGTGAGGTAAAAGAAATAGTGAGGAAGGCAAGAATGCCCCAGATATTCTGAAATTCCTCTACAGGAACCTGAGGGTTGCGTGGGAAAAGGAAGTCATCCCCAAAGCCTTGCAAAGAGCAGTGGGAGTCCTGATCCCAAAAGAAAAACAATTCTTCCACCATCGAACAGTTTCGGCAAATAAACCTTCTTAACAAAGAGGGCAAGATCTTTTTCAGTGTGGTGGCGAAAAGACTTACAAAGTATCTGAAACAAAACCATTTCATTGATACGTCAATCCAAAAGGCTGGCATAGCAGGCTTCTCGGGATGCCTTGAACATACCAGCAGCATATTGCATCAAATCCAGACTGCTTTTTCTGTGCTGTACTTTTATATGTTCTATGATTCTTGTGACCAAAGTTTAAAAGTTAGCCTGCACCTCTTGAAAGTGAAGCCCATCTGGGTAAAACAGATGCTTGATCACCTGTTTGACCTGATTCGATCCAGGAAAACAGAAGAACGATGGAAGGTAGGAGAGGGTCGCTACCCTGCTGAATTTGTTTAAAGAGGTTAAAATGTACAGAAACGTGGAGGAATTTGAAACTAAAATATCAGTAGTTGATTTGTTTAAGCAGAGTAGATAAAGTTTAGTTTAGTTTGTTTATTAGCACGTGTACCGAGGTACAGTGAAAATCTTTTGCTGCATGCTAGCCAGTCAGCGGAAAGGCAATACATGATTACATTCGAACCATTCACAGTGTACAGATACATAATAAGGGAATAAAGTGAATAACTTTTATTGCAAGATAATACCAGTAAAGACAGATCAAAGGTAGTCCGAGGATCTCCAATAAGGTAGATAGTAGTTCAGGACTGCTCCCTAGTTGTGATAGGATGGTTCAGTTGCCTGATAACAGCTGGGAAGAAACTCCCTGAATCTGGTGTGAGTTTTCACACTTCTGTTCCTTTTGCCTGATGGGAGTGGGGAGATGAGGGAGTGGACAGGGTCGACTCGTCCTTGATTATGCTGCTGGCCTTGCTGAGGCAGCGTGAGGTATCAATTGAATTACTGGAAGGGGAATTGGTTCGTGTGATGGTCTGGGCTGCGTCCACAATTTGTTGCAATTTCTTGTGGTCTTGGATGGAGCTCTTCCCAAACCAACCTGTGCTGCATCCTGATAAAATGCTTTCTACGGCCAAACTTCCTAAAGGGCCTGTCCCACTTACGCGATTTTTTTCAGTGACTGCCGGCACCTGTCATAGTCGCAGCATGTCGCTGAAAATGTTCAACTAGTTTAAAATCCAGTGGCGATCAGAAAAATGTACGACTTTTTGGGCGACTACTCACGACCATACAGGCGCACTTCACGACATGTGCTGGCAGTCGCCGAAAAAATAGCCTAAGTGGGACAGGCCCTGAAGCTTTCCAAGGAAGTAGAGGTGTTGGTGTGCTTTCTTGGTCATTGCTCCAATATGGGTGGTCCAGAAGTTACTTCACTTCTCGGAATTTGAAGTTTTCAACCATCTCAACTTCGGTGCTGTCGATGCAATCTGGGGTATGTGGACCCCAAGGTAGAGGGGATATCCAACCACAAGGTGACGTTTTATTTTACTGGGTTTTGTTTGTCCATGAATCATGCTTTGAAGTGAATTATTTAATGATTCAAAGGTATTTTCATTATCATGCCAGTTAGTTATTTCTAGGTATTTATAATCAAATATCTATACTTTATTTGGTAAATAATTTATCAGGTTAATTGCCCTATCTTGCAGATTTGCCAATTATCCACTGAACAAATACATCACCTTGTAAGAATGACTCGAGACTTCACAATTGTGTTTTACAAGGTAAGAATATGTATCTTTCCAAAAATGAATTGTGTTTTTGAATTATTTGAAAAAGATGTACCAATAATTGAATTTCTGTACTCAAGCACTTGGTGTAGAATGTGTGGGATGGTTCACACCTAAAATCTTCTGTACATTTGACACATAACTTAGACCAAAATGTACCATTATTGAATTATGCAAAGCATTTAATCTATTTTAACAAAAGTTGTGATATTAAAATATATCTGTGCTTTAATTCAATTCAAAGCACTTTATTCGTCCCCGAGGGACAATTTAAAAGGGCGCATTACAGTAGCTTTTTAAAAAAAAAATTTTTTTAAATGGGACACAATCAACAAACATAAGCAGCACGCATACTGCACAATCAACCAACACACGCATTTCACAGACACACTGCACAATCACACAAGACACACAGCACATCAACATTCAACACATAGTAATAGTTTTCAACACATAGTAATAGTTTTTAAAGTGCTTCCTTACTGCTTCAATTAAAAAGTGCATATAGAAGGTTATTTCATTTCATATGTTCATGAGTCAGTGATCAGCATTAAGAAGCTGGACAGCCCTGGGGATGAAGGTTGCCTTCCTCCTCTGTGTCCGGCAACCCGGACAGCGAAGTCTGCGTCCTGAGGGGAGCCACTCAAACTCAGGAAACAGGATGTGAGAGGGGTCCTGAAGAATCCTGCGTGTTAACTTTACAGACTGTTGGTCGCATAGGGCAGTGAGAGTTCGGACGGGCTGCTCAATGATTTTTGAGCAGACCTTGACCACATTCAACAGGCGGTTTCTGTTTTGCAGTGTGATGGAGTAGAACCAGCTAGTGAAAGAGAAAGTTATTACATTTTCAATGAATGCGTAGTAGAATGTGGTGAGAATGTCTTTGTTAATCCCAAATGACTTCAGCTTCCTGAGTAGGTACTGTCTCTGATGGCACTTTTTAAGGATTTCCTCTGTGTTAGAGGAAAACCTTAGCAGGTTGTCGAAGGCTGTTCCCAGGTATTTGTATACCTCCACTATCTCCACTGGCTCCTGCTGGATGATAGTGGTGGCTGCCTCAGCCATCTGTCTCTGTTGGGGGGAAAAGGTCACAATCATGTCCTTGGTTTTGCTTATATTTAGCTCAAGACAAGACTTTTCACACCATACTATAAAGTCCTGCAGGGCTGAGCTGTGATGTTGTATATGGCTGGGAAGCAGAGACAGGAGGACTGTGTCATCAGCAAATTTTACAAAGTGGCAGTTTGGCTGGGTGGATCTGCAGTCATCAGTGTAGAGAATGAAGAGAAGTGGGGAGAGGACACAGCCTTGTGGAGAGCCAGTGAAGGTGAAGAGGGTGTCGGACAAGGTATGGTTCACCAACACCGTCTGTGATCTGTTGGTGAGGAAGTCTATAATCCACAGAGTGATTTGGTGGTTGAGGTGGAAGCGGGTGATGAGCTTCTCAGCCAAAATATGTGGCTGCATGGTGTTGAATGCTGATGAGAAGTCTGCAAACAGAAGTCTGGCTGTGGTCTTGGGGATTTCCAGATGCTTATGGATGGTGTTTAAGATGAATATTTTTGCGTCATCGACACCCCTGCCAGCCTGGTAAGCAAACTGCAATGGATCCATCATCGAGCCAGTTGCCTTGGTGATGTGCTCCTTGATGATCCTCTCCATGGCCTTCATGACCAGGGAGGTGAGAGCCACCGGTCTAAGGTCATTCAGGACCTTGGTGGTGCCCTTCTTGGGGATGGGAATCACTGTTGAGTTTTTCCACATCGCGGGGACTGTGCTGCTGGTCAAAGAGCCCTGGAACAGATGCTGGAACACACCTCCCAGCTGCTCAGCACAGTGCCATAGGGTCCGCCCACAGATGTTGTCTGGCCCTGGAGCTGTGTTCTTTTTAGTCCTTTTGAGGGCTCTCACCACCTCTGATGTGTTGATGTTGAGGCCGGAGTCATCAGGTCTGAGTGTGGAGACGATTGATTCTATCTGGGTGCTGTTGTCCTTTTCAAATCTGGTATAGAAGGAGTTGAGATCATTCGGGAGTGAAGTGAAGCTGCTTCCTGCTACCTGAATGGGCTTGCGGCTGGTAGAGACAGAGTTCACTGCTGCCATGTTCTTGAGGTCCTGCCAAGCCGCACGGGGGTTCCCTTTTCCAAAGGTCTGCTCCACCTTGTTCTTGTACTTCAGCTTGGCAATTTTTATGGCCCGCTTGACCTCTCTGTTTACCTCCTTCTTCTCAGCTACAGAACCGGTAAAAAATGTTCTCTTTTTCTTATTCAATATGTTTTTTAGATCTTTAGTCACCCAGGGTTTATTGTTTGGGAAGATTGTGACCTTCTTGGAGGGGATAATATTGTCTACACAGAAAGTGATGTATGCTGAGACTGTATCCGCTTGCTCACTGATGTTGGTGGAGGAGGATGTGAGGGTATTCCAGTCTGTGGTTTCAAAACACCCTTGAAGCCTGTCAATACTGTCCGGTGTCCACTGTTTGATGTCCTTGATGACTTTCTCTGTTCTCTTTACCACAGGTGTGTAGGCAGGAGCGAGCAGTATGCTGCTGTGGTCAGCAGAGCCTAGGGGAGGGAGGGAGACGGCTCTGTAGGCTTCTGGGACTGACCCATAGCATTTGTCCAGTGTTTTCCCTAGACGGGTGGTGCAATTGACATATTTATATTTTTAAAGTGACTTTAATTAGTTTTCAAGAATAAAATACAAGTAAGGATTATTAGTTATGTTGTTCACTTAAGTCTACACCACTATCACACAAATATCAGAACTTGGGAGATTTTTTTTTAGTTTAGTTTAGAGTTACAGCATGGAAACAGGACCTTCAGCCGACCGAGTCCCCGCCGACCAGTGATCCCCCATTCACTAGTTCTATCCTATCCACTAGGGACAATTTGCAAAGCCAATTAACCTACAAACCTGCATGTCTTTGGAATGTGGGTGGAAACCAGAGCACCCGGAGAAAACCCACGCTGTGACAGGGAGAACGTACAAACCATATACAGACAGCACCCTTAGTCAGGATCGAACCCGGGTCACTCATGCTGTATGGCAACAACTCTACTGCTGCGCCACAGCCACCCGTGATAACAACTGTTTTTATTTGCTTATGTTAACGCTTAAAAGGCCCTATATTTTTGAAATATTTGGTCATTCTCGAGTTCTGAAGCACAATTAATATCATTTATTTGATTTAGACTTGAAAATGAAAGAAAAAAATAAAAGCTTCTTAATTTAAGGCAAACTCGGAAGAATTGAAAAATATATTGCTTGCTGTGAATTCAACTCAACCATTAATGGATGAAATAGTACAAATTCTCTTCTCTCTGTATATGCTCCCCCTAGGCCAAGTCATTCAACGGCACGGCATTTCCTTCCACTACTATGCAGACGATACACAGCTCTATCTCCCCCTGAAACCCGCCAACCGATCAAATCTACTCAGCCTTAGGCACTGCCTCGAGTTTATAAAGTGTTGGATGGCGCAGAACATCCTCCAACTAAACGAGAGCAAGTCTGAGGTCATCCTACTCGGCCCCTCGGACTCCATCAAAACGATAGCAGGCAGCCTTGGAAGCCTAACCTCCTTACTCAAACCGCACGTCAAATATCAAACCATTCCTCCAATTCGACGGCCTTGAAAAGATCATCCATGCATTTATCTCCTCCTGCCATGATTATTGCAACTCCCTATACACTGGCATCAGCCAATCATTCCTGTCCCGCCTGCAATTGATCCAAAACGCCGCAGCGAGACTTCTGATAGGCACCCGTAAAAGGGACCGCATCACCCCGATTCTTGCCTCCACTGGCTCCCAGTGCGGTACAGAATCAATTTCAAGCTCCTATATGTATACAAAGCCCTTAACGGGCTTGCCCCCACCTATATCAAAAATCTGCTAACCCACCATTCTAACTCCAGGTCCCTCAGGTCGGCCAACTTGACTATCCCGCGGTCCGGGTTTAAGCTCGGGGGTGACCGCGCTTTTGCGGTTGCAGCACCTAGACTGTGGAACAGCATCCCTCTTCTCATCAGAACTGCCCCCTCCATCGACTCCTTTAAGTCTAGACTCAAAACCTATTTCTACTCACAAGCATTTCTTGAGGTCCTCTGAGGGAGTGCTGTATGTATGTATGTATGTATGTATTGTTAGATCTATGTACCATTGTAAGTAGCACGTTAGTACCTGCACTGATGTAAAGCACTTTGGTCAACGAGAGTTTTTAAATGTGTTATAGAAATAAAATTGATTTGACTTGAAATTAGAAAAGGACAGCAAGGAGTCATGAATGGTGACGGAGTGGCTCTGTTAATTGACGATTGGGTTGGTACAATCGAGAGAGCTTGTCAACAATCAGGAAGTCGGGATGATAAAGCAACTGATGATCATCCTTAATGGCCTGCCCCACTTGGCAATTTTTTCGGCGACTGCCGGCATCACTGACTGACGTAACAGGTCACCGAAAAAGTCGCGGCGTGATATAGCGTGACGTGGCGTGATGAAGTGTCACAACATTTTTTTTCTCGCTGCTGGATTTTGAAATGTTCAAAATCTTTCGGCGACCCTGATACGTCAGTCAATGACGCCGGCAGTTGCCGAAAAAATCGGCAAGTGGGACAGGCCCTTTAATTCTTGGACCTCCTTTCACAATGACCAACAAAATGGTTATGTTTTTGTAAAAGTAAAACAATAATGAATGCAGTTATCATTTTGCTCGATCTACACAATGACTTAATGTTTAAAATCTTACTTGCCCATATGGTAAATCTTCTCTTTGGCTTCAGTACAAACACCATGGGTCAAACGACTTGTTAGTACAGTTTGAGCTCTTTTTGTAAACATTGCAAGGAGATTGTTTCTCTGAATCAGCCTAACCTATCTGCAATCATGTAATTGATTTTCTGTTTTTTAGTGTCAGAAGATTGGGTCAGCCTTGTACAAACATTTCAGAGTTTACAAGCGCTCCACGTGCGGACAGTGCCGTGGTAAAATCATTGTCTGCCGCCTTGGTGAGAATAATCGAATGACATATTTCTGCTCGCACTGCCAGAAGGAAAATCCCAGCCGGGTCAACATCAGGTATTCTCAGCTGGAGTTGGGGTTTCGAGGCTTCCGTTGGGATTTCGAGGCTGCCATTGGGGTTTCCAAGCTGCCGTTGGGGTTTCCAAGCTGACGTTGGGGTTTCGAGTCTGACGTTGGAATTTCGAGGCTACCGTTGCGGTTTAGCGGCTGCCGTTGGGGTTTAGCAGCAGGCGTTGGGGTTTACCTGCAGGTGTTGGGGTTGAGCGGCTGGCCTTGGGGTTTCGAGGCTGGCGTTGGCGTTCAGCGGCTGGCGTTGGGGTTAAGAGGCTGGCGTTGTGGTTTCGGGGCTGGCGTTGGGGTTTCGAGGCTGGCGTTGGGGTATCGAGGCTGGCTTTGGGGTTTCGAGGCTGGCGTTGGGGTTCCGAGGCTGCCGTTCGGGTTTCGAGGCTGGCGTTGGAGTCCCGAGGCTGGCGTTGGGGTTCCGAGGTTGGGGTTTCGAGGCTTGCGTTGGGGTTTCCAGGCTGGCGGGGGTTAGTGGCTGGCGTTGGGGGTTAGCGGCTGGCTTTGGGGCTTCGTGGTTGACGTTGGGGCTTCGCGGCTGGCGTTAGCGTTTAACGGCTGGCGGGGTTTCGGGGCTGGCGTTGTGGCTTGAGCGGCTGGCGGTTCCGGGGCTGCTGTTGGGTTTGAGCGGCTGGCGTTGCGTTTTCGAGGCTGGCGTTGAGGTTACGAGGCTGGCGTTGGGGTTCAGAGGCTGGCGTTGGGGGTCAGAGGCTGGCGTTGGGGGTCAGAGGCTGGCGTTGGGGGTCAGAGGCTGGCGTTGGGGTTCAGAGGCTGGCGTTGGAGTTCAGAGGCTGGCGTTGGGGTTCAGAGGCTGCCGTTGGGTTTCCGAGGCTGGCGTTGGGGTTTCGAGGCTGGCGTTGTGGTTTCGAGGCTGCCATTGTGGTTTCGAGGCTGCCATTGTGGTTTCAAGGCTGCCGTTGGGGTTTCGAGGCTGCCGTTGGGGGGTAGCGGCTGGCGTTGGGGCTTCGCGGCTGGCGTTGGCGTTTAGCGGCTGGCGTTGGCGTTTAGCGGCTGGCGTTGGGGTTTCGGGGCTGGCGTTGGGGTTTTGAGGCTGGCGTTGGGGATTCAAGGCTGCCGTTGGGGATTCGAGGCTGCCGTTGGGGTTTTGAGGCTGGCGTTGGATTTTCGAGGCTGGCGTTGGGGTTTCGAGGCTGGCGTTGGGGTTTCGAGGCTGGCGTTGGGGTTTTGAGGCTGGCGTTGGGGTTCCGAGGCTGGCGTTGGGGTTCCGAGGCTGGCGTTGGGGTTTCGAGGCTGCCGTTGGGATTTGGCTGCTGCCGTTGGGGTTTAGCAGCAGGCGTTGGGGTATACCTGCAGGCGTTGGGGTTGAGCGGCTGGCGTTGGGGTTGAGCGGCTGGCGTTGGGGTTGAGCGGCTGGCGTTGGTGGTTAGCGGCTGGCGTTGGGGCTTCGCGGCTGGCGTTGGGGCTTCGCGGCTGGCGTTGGGGCTACGCGGCTGGCGTTGGGGTTCAGAGGCTGGCGTTGGGGTTCAGAGGCTGGTGTTGGGGTTTCGAGGCTGGCTTTCTGGTATGGAGGCTGGCTTTGGGGAATGGAGGCTGGCGTTGGGGTTTCGAGGCTGGCATTGGGGATTCGAGGCTGCCATTGGGGTTTCGAGGCTGGCGTTGGGGGATTCGAGGTTGCCGTTGGGGATTCGAGGCTGCCGTTGGGGTTTCGAGGCTGCCGTTGTGGTTTTGAGGCTGCCGTAGGGGTTTCGTGGCTGCCGTTGGGGTTTATCGGCTGCCGTTGGTGTTTAGCTGCAGGCGTTGGGGTTTACCTGCAGGCATTGGGGTTGAGTGGCTGGCGTTGGGGTTGAGCGGCTGGCGTTTGGGGTTTTGAGGCTGCCTGGCGTTGGGGTTTTGCGGCTGGCGTTCGGGACTAGCGGATGCCGTTGGGCAGCGGCTGGCGTTGGGGTTTCGCAGCTTGCGTATTTTCGCGGCTAGCGTTGGGGTTTCGCGGCTGGCGTTGGGGTTTCGCGGATGGCGTTGGGGGTTCGCGGCTGCCGTTGGGGTTTCGCGGCTGCCTTTGGGGTTTCGCTGCTGGCGATGGAGTTTCGCGGCTGCCATTGGGTTGAGCGGCTGGCGCTGGGGTTGAGCGGCTGGCGATGCTGTTTTGCGGCTGGCACTGGGGTTGAGCGGCTGGCGCTGGGGTTGAGCGGCTGGCATTGGGGTTGAGCGGCTGGCGTTGGGGTTGAGCGGATGGCATTGGGGTTGAGCGGCTGGCGGGGTTGAGCGGCTGGCGTTGGGGTCGAGCGGATGGTGTTGGGGTTGAGCGGCTGGCAGGGTTGAGCGGCTGGCGTTGAGCGGCTGGTGTTGGGATTTAGAGGCTGGAGTTGGGGTTGAGCGGCTGGTGTTGTGGTTGAGCGGCTGGCGGGGTTGAGCGGCTGGCGGGGTTGAGCGGCTGGCGTTCGGGTTCAGCGGCTGGCGGTCGGGTTCAGCGGCTGGCGTTGGCGTTTCGCGGCTGGTGTTGGGGTTTCCAGGCTGCCGTTGGGGTTTTGCGCCTGCCGTTGGGGTTGAGCGGCTGCCGTTGGGGTTGAGCGGCTGGCGTTGGCGTTGAGCGGCTAGCGTTGGGGTTTAGCGGCTGGCGTTGTGGTAGAGCGGCTGGCGTTGGGGTTTAGCGGCTGGCGTTAGGGTAGAGCGGCTGGCGTTGGGGTTGAGCGGCTGCCTTTGGGGTTGAGCGGCGGCCGTTGGGGTTTGTCGGCTGCTGTTGGGGTTTTGAGGCTGCCTGGCGTTGGGGTTTCGCGGCTGGCATTGGGGTTTCGAGGTTGCCGTTGGGGATTCGAGGCTGCCGTTGGGGATTCGAGGCTGCCATTGGGTTTCGAGGCTGCCTTTGGGGTTTCGAGGCTGCCGTCGGGGTTTCGAGGCTGGCGTTGGGGTTTCGAGGCTGGCGTTGGGGTTTCGAGGCTGGCGTTGGGGTTTCGAGGCTGGCGTTGGGGATTCGAGGCTGCCGTTGGGGTTTCGACGCTGCCGTTGGGGTTTCGAGGCTGGCGTTGGGGTTTCGAGGCTGGCGTTGGGGATTCGAGGTTGGGGTTTCGAGGCTGGCGTTGGGGATTCGAGGCTGCCGTTGGGGTTTCGAGGCTGGCGTTGGGGTTTCGAGGCTGGCGTTGGGGATCGGGGTTGCCGTTGGGTGTCGAGGCTGCCGTTGGGGTTTCGAGGCTGCCGTTGGGGTTTCGAGTGCCGTTGGGGTTTAGCGGCTGCCGTTGTGGTTTATCTGCAGGCGTTGGGGTTGAGCGGCTGGCGGGGTTGAGCGGTTTGGGTTGAGCGGCTGGTGTTGGGGGTTAGCGGCTGGCGTTGGGGGTTAGCGGCTGGCGTTGGGGCTTCGCGGCTGGCATTGGCGTTTCGTGGCTGGCGTTGGGGTTTCGGGGTTGGGGTTTCGGGACAGGTTGGGGTTTCGAGGCTGCCGTTGGTGTTTCGTGGCTGGCGTTGGGGTTTCGAGGCTGGCGTTGGGGTTTCGAGGCTGGCGTTGGAGTTTGGAGGCTGCCGTTAGGGATTCAAGTGCCGTTGGGGTTTTACCTGCATGCGTTGGGGTTGAGCAGCTGGCGTTGGGGTTTACCTGCAGGCATTGGGATTGAGCGGCTGGCGTTGGGGGTTGTGCGGCTGGCGTTGGGGGTTAGCGGCTGTCGTTGGGGGTTAGCTGCAGGCGTTGGGGCTTCGCGGCTGGCGTTAGCGTTTCGAGGCTGCCGTTGGGGTTCCGGGGCTGGCGTTGGGGTTCATCGGCTGGCTTTGGGGTTCATCGGCTGCCGTTGCGGTTTAGCTGCAGGCGTTGGGGATTACCTGCAGGCGTTGGGGTTGAGCGGCTGGCGTTGGGGTTAAGCGGCTGGCGTTGGGGGTTAGCGGCTGGCGGGGGTTAGCGGCTGGCGTTGGGGCTTCGCGGCTGGCGTTGGGGCTTCGCGGCTGGCGTTGCCGTTTCGCGGCTGGCGATGGGGTCCGGGGCTAGCGTTGGGATTTAGAGGCTGGCGTTGGGATTCAGAGGCTGGCGTTGGGATTCAGAGGCTGGGGTTGGGGTTCAGAGGCTGGCGTTGGGGTTCCGAGGCTGCCATTGTGGTTTCGAGGCTGCCGTTGGGGTTTCGAGGCTTCCGTTGGGGGGTAGCGGCTGGCGTTGGGGCTTCGCGGCTGGTGTTGGCGTTTAGCGGCTGGCGTTGGCGTTTAGCGGCTGGCGTCGGGGTTTCGGGGCTGGCGTTGGGGTTTTGAGGCTGGCGGGGATTCGAGGCTGCCGTTGGGGATTCGAGGTTGGGGTTTCGAGGCTGCCGTTGGGGTTTCGAGGCTGGCGTTGGTGTTTCGAGGCTGGCGTTGGGGTTGAGCGGTTGTGGTTGAGCGGCTGGCGTTGGCGGTTAGCGGCTGGCGTTGGGGTTTCGAGGCTGGCGTTGGGGTTTCGAGGCTGGCGTTGGGGATTCGAGGTTGCCGTTGGGGATTCGAGGCTGCCGTTGGGGTTTCGAGGCTGGTGTTGGGGATTCGAGGTTGCCGTTGGGGATTCGCGGCTGGCATTGGCGTTTAGCGGCTGCCGTTGGGGTTCCGGGGCTGGCGTTGGGATTCAGAGGCTGGCGTTGGGGTTCCGGGGCTGGTGTTGTGATTCAGAGGCTGGCGTTGGGGTTCAGAGGCTGGCGTTGGGGTTCCGAGGCTGGCGTTGGGGTTTTGAGGCTGGCGTTGGGGTTTCGAGGCTGGCGTTGGGGTTTCGAGGCTGGCGTTGGGGTTTCGAGGCTGGCGTTGGGGTTTCGAGGCTGGCGTTGGGGTTCCGAGGCTGGCGTTGGGGTTCCGAGGCTGTCGTTGGGGTTTCGAGGCTGCCGTTGGGATTTAGCGGCTGCCGTTGAGGTTTAGCGGCAGGCGTTGGGGTTTGGAGGCTGCCGTTAGGGATTCAAGTGCCGTTGGGGTTTACCTGCATGCGTTGGGGTTGAGCAGCTGGCGTTGGGGTTTACCTGCAGGCATTGGGATTGAGCGGCTGGCGTTGGGGGTTGTGCGGCTGGCGTTGGGGGTTAGCGGCTGTCGTTGGGGGTTAGCTGCAGGCGTTGGGGCTTCGCGGCTGGCGTTAGCGTTTCGAGGCTGCCGTTGGGGTTCCGGGGCTGGCGTTGGGGTTCATCGGCTGGCTTTGGGGTTCATCGGCTGCCGTTGCGGTTTAGCTGCAGGCGTTGGGGATTACCTGCAGGCGTTGGGGTTGAGCGGCTGGCGTTGGGGTTTACCTGCAGGCATTGGGATTGAGCGGCTGGCGTTGGGGGTTGTGCGGCTGGCGTTGGGGGTTAGCGGCTGTCGTTGGGGGTTAGCTGCAGGCGTTGGGGCTTCGCGGCTGGCGTTAGCGTTTCGAGGCTGCCGTTGGGGTTCCGGGGCTGGCGTTGGGGTTCATCGGCTGGCTTTGGGGTTCATCGGCTGCCGTTGTGGTTTAGCTGCAGGCGTTGGGGATTACCTGCAGGCGTTGGGGTTGAGCGGCTGGCGTTGGGGTTAAGCGGCTGGCGTTGGGGGTTAGCGGCTGGCGGGGGTTAGCGGCTGGCGTTGGGGCTTCGCGGCTGGCGTTGGGGCTTCGCGGCTGGCGTTGCCGTTTCGCGGCTGGCGATGGGGTCCGGGGCTAGCGTTGGGATTTAGAGGCTGGCGTTGGGATTCAGAGGCTGGCGTTGGGATTCAGAGGCTGGGGTTGGGGTTCAGAGGCTGGCGTTGGGGTTCCGAGGCTGCCATTGTGGTTTCGAGGCTGCCGTTGGGGTTTCGAGGCTTCCGTTGGGGGGTAGCGGCTGGCGTTGGGGCTTCGCGGCTGGTGTTGGCGTTTAGCGGCTGGCGTTGGCGTTTAGCGGCTGGCGTCGGGGTTTCGGGGCTGGCGTTGGGGTTTTGAGGCTGGCGGGGATTCGAGGCTGCCGTTGGGGATTCGAGGTTGGGGTTTCGAGGCTGCCGTTGGGGTTTCGAGGCTGGCGTTGGTGTTTCGAGGCTGGCGTTGGGGTTGAGCGGTTGTGGTTGAGCGGCTGGCGTTGGCGGTTAGCGGCTGGCGTTGGGGTTTCGAGGCTGGCGTTGGGGTTTCGGGGCTGCCTTTGGGGATTCGAGGTTGGGGTTTCGAGGCTGCCGTTGGGGTTTCGAGGCTGGCGTTGGTGTTTCGAGGCTGGCGTTGGGGTTGAGCGGTTGTGGTTGAGCGGCTGGCGTTGGCGGTTAGCGGCTGGCGTTGGGGTTTCGAGGCTGGCGTTGGGGTTTCGAGGCTGGCGTTGGGGATTCGAGGTTGCCGTTGGGGATTCGAGGCTGCCGTTGGGGTTTCGAGGCTGGTGTTGGGGATTCGAGGTTGCCGTTGGGGATTCGCGGCTGGCATTGGCGTTTAGCGGCTGCCGTTGGGGTTCCGGGGCTGGCGTTGGGATTCAGAGGCTGGCGTTGGGGTTCCGGGGCTGGTGTTGTGATTCAGAGGCTGGCGTTGGGGTTCAGAGGCTGGCGTTGGGGTTCCGAGGCTGGCGTTGGGGTTTTGAGGCTGGCGTTGGGGTTTCGAGGCTGGCGTTGGGGTTTCGAGGCTGGCGTTGGGGTTTCGAGGCTGGCGTTGGGGTTTCGAGGCTGGCGTTGGGGTTCCGAGGCTGGCGTTGGGGTTCCGAGGCTGTCGTTGGGGTTTCGAGGCTGCCGTTGGGATTTAGCGGCTGCCGTTGAGGTTTAGCGGCAGGCGTTGGGGTTTGGAGGCTGCCGTTAGGGATTCAAGTGCCGTTGGGGTTTACCTGCATGCGTTGGGGTTGAGCAGCTGGCGTTGGGGTTTACCTGCAGGCATTGGGATTGAGCGGCTGGCGTTGGGGGTTGTGCGGCTGGCGTTGGGGGTTAGCGGCTGTCGTTGGGGGTTAGCTGCAGGCGTTGGGGCTTCGCGGCTGGCGTTAGCGTTTCGAGGCTGCCGTTGGGGTTCCGGGGCTGGCGTTGGGGTTCATCGGCTGGCTTTGGGGTTCATCGGCTGCCGTTGCGGTTTAGCTGCAGGCGTTGGGGATTACCTGCAGGCGTTGGGGTTGAGCGGCTGGCGTTGGGGTTAAGCGGCTGGCGTTGGGGGTTAGCGGCTGGCGGGGGTTAGCGGCTGGCGTTGGGGCTTCGCGGCTGGCGTTGGGGCTTCGCGGCTGGCGTTGCCGTTTCGCGGCTGGCGATGGGGTCCGGGGCTAGCGTTGGGATTTAGAGGCTGGCGTTGGGATTCAGAGGCTGGCGTTGGGATTCAGAGGCTGGGGTTGGGGTTCAGAGGCTGGCGTTGGGGTTCCGAGGCTGCCATTGTGGTTTCGAGGCTGCCGTTGGGGTTTCGAGGCTTCCGTTGGGGGGTAGCGGCTGGCGTTGGGGCTTCGCGGCTGGTGTTGGCGTTTAGCGGCTGGCGTTGGCGTTTAGCGGCTGGCGTTGGGGTTTCGGGGCTGGCGTTGGGGTTTTGAGGCTGGCGTTGGGGATTCGAGGCTGCCGTTGGGGATTCGAGGTTGGGGTTTCGAGGCTGCCGTTGGGGTTTCGAGGCTGGCGTTGGTGTTTCGAGGCTGGCGTTGGGGTTGAGCGGTTGTGGTTGAGCGGCTGGCGTTGGCGGTTAGCGGCTGGCGTTGGGGTTTCGAGGCTGGCGTTGGGGTTTCGAGGCTGGCGTTGGGGATTCGAGGTTGCCGTTGGGGATTCGAGGCTGCCGTTGGGGTTTCGAGGCTGGTGTTGGGGATTCGAGGTTGCCGTTGGGGATTCGCGGCTGGCATTGGCGTTTAGCGGCTGCCGTTGGGGTTCCGGGGCTGGCGTTGGGATTCAGAGGCTGGCGTTGGGGTTCCGGGGCTGGTGTTGTGATTCAGAGGCTGGCGTTGGGGTTCAGAGGCTGGCGTTGGGGTTCCGAGGCTGGCGTTGGGGTTTCGAGGCTGGCGTTGGGGTTTCGAGGCTGGCCGTTGGGGTTTCGAGGCTGGCGTTGGGGTTTCGAGGCTGGCGTTGGGGTTTCGAGGCTGGC